>VZRN01004715.1:89135-119135 GCA_013397935.1 Dasyornis broadbenti | reverse complement strand
TTAATAGTCTATAATAATTTCTTGCAATTATATGTTGATGCCTTTTGTTCAAAGGGTAAGTACTGTGCTGCTTTAACTGGTTCTTGGCAGGCAATTTTACACACAGCACGTTCTGCTTGTAGCTGTATTCATATATTTTTCTCTTAGAATTGTGCTTCCCTATTATAGGATAATTAATTTAGAATTTATGATTTTAAAAGTAGAGTATTTTTTCTATATAGATTAATACAATAACATCTATATTATATAAGGAAAAAGATATACAGAAAAGTTTACATTACATATAAGCATATATACTGCTATTTGTAAATGAAAATTTTTTGTGATTAAATTAAAAAGTAGTATCATTTCAGATTTATAATGCAAATATTGTTTAAACTGAAAACATTCAATATTTTGCTTACAATATATTTTTAGGGATAATTTAAAATGTGTAGCTTTAAAGAAAAGAAAGTTTTACAGAATTATAGTGGGTAAGCAGCTGTTTCCACATTGTTAGGGCACGAAAGTTCCAATTGCCACATTAATCAAAGTATTGAGACCACGAAATCCATTTCATTTAATTTCATTATTGAATAAACAGCTCTGTAGTGATGCCTATTTGTACTTGTTTCTCTAATAAAAATGCAACTGTAGCTCTCAACACAAATTAGTTTTAATTATTTAAATGATATGAATTTGTCGAACATAAATAATCTAACACCTGGTTTGCCTTTTCATTTTCTGAAAAAATGTGTTTAATGAAAACTAGTAGGGGATGATAATGGGGAATAACAAAGGTAGGTCTATGTATGCATTCCAATTCTATTAATTTTTTAAAAATGCAAATGTGAGTTGATTACAGTTAAGCAGGGTGAAAAACTGGTCTGTTTTATTGCTATGGAAGGACACAACAGAATACAGCAAAGCAGAAGGATGTCTCACATACACTGGTTCTATGCTACTCACTTGTCCTATGCTCATGTCTGAGAATTGGTGACAATGATTTACAGTTTAGCAATTCTTCTTCAGAATACAAGGATAACATTACAAAGTGACAAGTGGTGTAGGTTTTAAGACGCTTAATCAAGATGCCAAAATCTGCCATAAAAGTCACCAATATTTGTGAAACAAACATTCTCAGGAAAAAAAAAAAAAAAAAGGATTGAATTTCCCTGTTTTGTCTTTGTTTTAGTAACTTCATTTCAGGAGATCTACCTGACCATACAAGAGGAGTACCTTAAGTGTCAGATGGGTATAATATCTTATAAAAGCCAGTAGGTAGCTAACTCTGAAAACAGAGATTCTTTTATTTTCTCCACAGGATAGCATAAATATGTCTGCTGTTTCTGTTTCATGCTACATTTTGTTTTAAAATATTTGCTATTTAAAATTCTGGATATCCTAACACTCTACTCTGAAATCATTTATCATTTAGTTGAGGAAATATATAATCCAGTTGTGGTTGTTGGTAGTGGCCTCATATGGCACTTCAAGCAGTGATAATTTGTATGACTTTCTGTATATTAAACCATTCTTTAATATTGATTCTGTTTGTGGTGTATTAACTGTTATCCTTTCTTGGTAAAGGAAGTGTGCTAAGCAGATAGTTACTGTCCTAAATCAACAAGGCCATTTTAGAGTCACATGAAGCTGTTGAAACCTACCACTCAGTAGTTTGTCTGCCAGATTAATCATCTTTATTGTTCCTTCTGGAGATGTGTCTCTTCCTTTGTGCAGAATATTTCCAGCAGGCAGGCTTATAGTGAGAACTTATGACACTCCAAGGGTATGATTATGTGACCATCACAGTTATTATTTTGCCCTACATGTTAGTAACATAGTCCAGGGTTTCAGAACTTTTTTTTTTTTAAATGCAAATTACAGAAGATTTTTCTTAAGCATTTTATGTTTCAGAGTGTATTTTCTCTCAAAATGTTCCTATAATTATTTTGTATTAGTAGTCCCTTCTCAGAGCTGTAAAATTTTAGTTCTTATGCTCAATTTTTGCATATCAGCTCGGTTTTTTATACCGTTTACAATATTTAATTATTAAATAATCAGTAAATATACTGCAGGAGACGTACAGTGGGACTACTGAGTTAGTGTTAATGTCATTGGAATTCAACTAAATGTCAGTAGTAAGAATAAAATCAAAGAACTATGGTATGCAACTACTCAACAAGAATGAGGGTTTTTTTAGTTCTCGTTATTTTTATAATAATTTTATTAATTTATAACTTGAAACTGTAAAGATAGCTAAGAAAGAGCATACACAAGAAAACAGTATATTTGCAAAGCTCTCACTACATATCAGATGACTTGTAATCTAGATACATAAATTAATATAAGTAAAATGATAGTATTATCTTTGCTGATATTGCATTCAATGCTGAAAAGTATCTCAAGAAACCTTTTTGTTACTGACAATATTACGATGATAAAAATACATTTAAGCAAAAATATCAAGATAATTGGGTTTAATATTTGTATCTTTGAAACAATATGAATTTGTATCTCAGTTTTTCAATATATTTCCCTAAACAAGTGGAGTTCTTTGTTACTTAATATGAGCTGTTAGTAAAGTGCGTTGGGGGGAGGATTAACTTTAATATTTTTACTCTTAATGTATTGATACAAAGTAAACATCACTTTAAAATCAGTTGCTTGTTTTCTTTTCTAAAAGCTCACTTGGCAGTGTGTCACATTCCAGAGTTTTTGAAAACCAGTGAAATTTTATAATAGCCTTACCTGGCAGCAGCTATTCTTGGCACAATACATAATTCCTCTTTCAGTACCTAGAGAATGTAACACACATCATTGAAACATTTCAATTTCTACTGTGCATGCTAATTTTAAATGTAGATTGGAGCTTTGAGAACTTTGAGCTTGAAAACCTAAAATGTAAACAGAAAAAGGCCGTAGTTGAGAAGCTCTTTTTACATGACAGTTGATGGAAACATCAGCGATATTGTTGCTAGCCTTTGTGTCTGTTTATGTCAACGTTTTAATTGTACACATATCGGTAAGCCAATATAGCTAGAAGTACTAAGTAATTTGCATCCAATTTGTATAAAATGATCTAGTTTGCAATTTCCCTTCATTTGAGCTGAAAGAGTTGGTGTCCTGATATATTGTCTTCAAACTTAATATTACCACACAAACACATCTGAGCATGAGAAGTTGCAGACTGGGAGATGTAGAGGATAAGATTGAAGAAGCAGTAACAGTGATTTTACAAAAGCCACAGGACTCCAAAAGTATATCCTACAGATAGGTTTACAAAAAGAAGACAGTATTTTACTTTTGAATATAATTCTTCAAAGAACACCTGTATTTTCACTGAATTCTTAGTCATGCCCTGTCAATAAACTCAAACTTCATAGAAATTTATTCTGGCTAAAAACCCCTGTTTTCAGGTGTCTTGTTATAATTAATTTGCTCTCTGAAATTCAGTTCATTTTTTTTCCCCCAATCAAATGACATCACTTGCTGTACAATGTAAAGTGGAAATTTTGAAACAAAGGCTGTTCCTAATCAGACTATATTGCTTTCTGGGAGCCAATTTGATTGCATGTGACTAATGCATTAATTTTACCATTATTGTGGGTCATCAAGACAAGTAATGAAGTGTCATCACTATGTATAATTTTAAGTGATAAATTGGATTATTTCTTGCTCGCAGCATCAGTGGGCTTAGTATAGTTCCTGGCATCCATGGGTTTAAATATCCACCCTCTTGCTATATGCATTTGCCTACATTATGTTCAAGCAGAACTCCTGATGAAAAACACTAATTCCAATTTTAACTGAACGTGCATAATTCTAAATACAAATA
This sequence comes from Dasyornis broadbenti, assembly GCA_013397935.1. NCBI lineage: Eukaryota > Metazoa > Chordata > Aves > Passeriformes > Dasyornithidae > Dasyornis > Dasyornis broadbenti. Next base: position 115,318 of record VZRN01004715.1, on the reverse strand, counting down.
TAAAAAATCTGAATCCTTAATTCATGTGTTTAACCAAAGTTCAAATAGGTATAAAAAAGGACATGGCAGTGAATGAGCAGTCCAAATTTGCCCACATATAGGCAAGCATATCACTTCTGTCTGCAGATTTGTATGTCAGTCAATAATATTACTCACAGGCAAACCATAAAGGTCACAGAAGCTTTTTGTGGTTTGGTGGAGAATTTGTTTTGAAGGTGCTAAACTGCTCTGTAGTGGTGACCAAAATTAATGTAGAAACCGGTAACGATTGATGTGATAGATTTCAGGTATAAATATAATAACTAAAAGACATATTTACAGTATTCTTATTTTCTCAGACTGAAGACTTAGAGAAGAAAAATCTGTTGCAGAAAACCTACCGAAGGGAGCTAAGGGTCTCTAAAGTTTCCAGCTTTGGCTTTATTTGAATTCCAGTGAAATCAAGGGAGATTTTTGTTCAAGTGAAAGCACTGGCAAGAAAACTGTGACTTCTAGGAACATTGAGTGGTTATTCTGTTAAATTGAAATGGTATGAGTGAAGTTCAGTCTACTTTCATCAATACTCAAAGTGGAGGGTACTAATTTAGAATTAATCACTAATTGGAATTATTCACTGTGTCAACTAATCCTGCTCAAAATTCAATGTTAATAGATGGACATTCCTCACCAGGGTAAACTTTAGATAAAGATACCAAGGATAGGACTTGAAAAGAGTTTACTTTGTTTATATAGGAGGGCATCCTCCAGAAAAGAAACATTTTCCAGAATCACACAGTATTGTAATAAATGAACAATAAGATTACTAGTGTTTTTGTTAAAAACAATTAAGAGTTGCCATTTCAGTTTAGACATATTTATCCCAAATGCTGTGCATATAAAATTCACTGACCAAACCCTGATGACTTTTCTTCTATAAAACTCCTCTTCCAGCTGTTCCAAAGATAGTCATTAAGTCTTCAACAGCAATAAAGGACACTTGCAGTCATGTTTTTAATATGTATTCTCCTACTAAGCATTTTCCCATACTGCATTTAATATTTTCTTTCTTCAAAATAAAGAAAAATTAATATGTGTGGGCCTAAAAATGGTTCTATAATTATTGTTAAAGCATTGAATGCATATGGCATATGTAGTCCTAATACGGCATTGTTCTGGAATGAATTCATCCCCAGTTCTCTCGCCTTTAACAAAAGATAAACTGATTGATCTAATTTTGTTTTCTACTTCCAATATCAGTAACAGAAAAAAAAAAAAAAAAAAAAAAAAAACACGAAGTTCTTTAATACAAAGAAGGTGAGTTTGCAAGGTTGCATAATTTATAAGCATGTTTTTTAGGACAGGAAATTACCTGATTGGCTAGCATTTATCTTTTTATTTGAAGAAATACAGCTGTGTGTGTCTTCAAACTACCTGTTCATTTCCACACACTCCCAAAGTATATTTGCTTGATTTCAATATGAGTATAAAGGGATAAAGTAAATAAAAAATCAAATATGTCCTCTATTACTAAATTTTGATAGGTTTATCTATCTTACCTGGTAGATCAAGAACTCAGCATGGTAAAATACCACACAGGTTTCTGAGGTGTAGAGTAAGCCAAAAAAGCATTTTTTGTTTCCAGTGTGTATACATATATATGTTTATGGTTTTTGCACAGAACACATTCCTGGACTACATGTCATTATATTAAAGCCAAAATACTATGTTTCCCCTGCACAAATATTTCAGACTTAATGAATTGAAATTTTGACACAGTTTTGTTTCATCAGAATTTTTCTGTCCAGCTCACTTGAAATAAGAATGCAATTTCTACAGAAGTACTGAGAAAACTGGAACTGTCTTAGGAGGGTAAGTTAACATCTCCCATATCCTCCCTCAAGGAAGTAGCAAAGAGATAATTTTGGCTACACAGACTCTGGCCTTTGTTTAGAAATATAAGACCAACTGTAAATAATTTTAATTTCAGTGTTTCTGGAAATAATTGAATAATACTTCAGTTGAAAGATGCATTACTACCAGAGAAGTCTTTTTTAAAGTTGCAACATGTTGTAATCATTGATTTTTACAGCCAATCCTGACTCCTGGACCATTTGGTGCAGTTTATTGCTGTGTCATAGCTGTGGTGTTTAGGTGGGGACAGGAAAAGTCCAGCAAGTCAGCCTATGCCCATTGTGTCTGAGAATTCATTCAAACTGCACAAAAACAAAACAAAACAAAGGCTCATATCACTGACACTTACAAGTCCAACATTTTATCTGTCCTTGGAGTCTTCCTCACCTTTTTTTTCCAGATGGATTAAAAGACAAGTTTCCTCATCGCAAGGTCCAAGTATGATGCTATGACTACACAGTGTAGGGCAAATATGTTTTGAAAACTTATTTTACAATAGTTGAAACTAATGCCCACTTTGGCATATGTCTCTTAGTAAGCAAGCATAGACTTCACAGAAGCACAGTGTTAGTATACTGCTAGCTTAGGTTTTACAGATGTTTTCTCTTGACCTGCTTCAAAGGCGAGCACGTGCATGAAGCTTTCTCCTATATTACCAGAGATTGGTCTGAACTCTGGCATTCATTATTGCAAAACTTAAACTGTTTAGGACAAAATGCTTATTATATCCCAGTCTACATAAACCTATTAATATTAATAATAGCAGATATTGGGCATGAAGTTGAAATGGTTCTGGAAAGGTTAAAAAAGATGAGGAAATTTGAAAATGCAAGTGCTCTAAGAAAGAAGGTCTAAGTCAATCATCATTACATTGCTAATAAAATGTTAGAATACCATCCTGGTTACACAGCAGCTCTTCACTATCACACAGTGTTTGCAGCAATGAAGCAATTAACCACCCTCTTTGTAAATGGCGTGGCTTAGGAGGAAACAAAATTTCCAAAGAAAATAAAGTATCTCCATGGATAAGTCCCTCCTTGAAGTATATGAAGGTATTCTCACTGTTCAAGCCAGTCTCCTTTTCCCAGGTAATTTTATTTTTATATAGACTCTAATGAAAGGAATATTTTTTTGTTTCATCAATATTGGAAGTCTCAAAATCTCTGTTCTCCATACATCCCTCAGTGCTACTGAGGTTAAAAATGCCTCTGTGTAACAGTATAATTTGGTCCTACATAAGGAAAACATAATAAATTTGGAAGTGTTATCACTTTGATTACTGGTTTTGCAGTAGTGCCCATGTTGTATAATGTGTTCTACCCACAGATAAGGCATTGTAGGCCAGTACTTGTCTCAATGAGGTGAGTGGAATTTGCAATTCGGTGAGACTTTTTAGAGATCAAAGCAAAGGACAAAGGCATGTGTAAAGAGACATATGAAAGAAAATATCACTGAGTGCCACATTATTCCTTCTAGGCCCTATTCCATAATCAATTTGAATAAGTTAATTGATGTAGATACAGTTCAGCCTGGCAGAGATGATAATCTTAATTAGGAAAAATGGTCACATTGCAGGGATATAGACTGCAACTGGAGGTGCACTTGAAATAAAGATCTGATGTTATCAGTTGCGGAAATTGTTTCCAGCTCTTGCATATAAGGGTCATTTATCAAAACCCCAAATGTTCTGACAGATCGCATTGTACAAGTCACCTTTAAGGCAATACTCTGATGCCTTGGTAAGGAAATATTGTTATTCCTGCCTGTATGCTTTCCTATACAGAAAAGTCTAGAACCCAGCCCTCATACCCACCCCAGGCTTGAGTATGTAAGATGTCTTTATCAAATGTAGCTAACTTAAAATAGAGGTATATCCCTTATGTTTAGGCACCATCACATAGTTTTGTGTAACAGCCTATGACTGTTGTTTGGGGATATTAAATTTCTTTCTGAGCGTCATTAGTACTCACTTTTTCATTTTCACTATATGGCAGTGGAAATAATTCTTTGATAACATTGTTCTGATGACGTTGTAGTACTCACCTTTGTCACGAGGACAGCTCCTACTCACCACATTTTTACAATAGATCTATACAACCAAAATATCACAAAGTTTTAAAGATTATATGCTCAAAAAAATATCAATAGACGTCACTCGTGATATAACACCAGTTAAAAAGTTTTAAAAGAGCTACAATTTTGAGCAACTGCAATAAAGCCAGAGACTGGAAATTACATTGCTTGGCATTTATGTAGTTCTGTATTCTAGTTTAGACGTTTGCCATATACCACCACTACCACTGTGGTGGTGAAGTATGAGTACTTCACCATTTCAGATGGATTGATAGGCATGTTGCTAAAATTCTGCTTTTACCCCATTCCACCAAATGAAAAAATAAAAATTTTCTCACAAGGTGGTCCTATCTAGATCTGTGAGGGAAGCAGTTAGAACACTTCCACCAGAAAGCCATTGTAGCAGATGCAGAAACACCAAGGAGCAAGTACAAAAGCAGAGGAAAAACCTTATGGTTTGCTATACTCCTAGCAGTAATCTCTGAGAGCACGGTAATACATATAAATGCATTAATGTAGCCTAGGTAATGAGTAAAACCCAGCTGTTTGTACTTCGAGCAGAATTATTTTAAATTAATTGAAAAAAAAAGCACACAGCCACTTCAAACCAAACAAAAAAAAAAAAAAAAGGAGCAAAATCACATTAATTTTGCTTTCAACTTGTATTTCTAAAATGCATTAAAATGCACTGTAACACAACCATCAAATTTTAAATGCTTCATGGAATAATAATTTCTGGGTAGAGAGGTATGATGCATATTGGAGTGCAATAATGTGGAAAAAAGCTGGTCTTATTTTAGAAGAATTGAATTAGTTTTCACTTCATTTTGTGTTCAGTAATATTATATGTAATGTGGCACAGTTGCCAAGATGAAGATCTTGTTCCCTAGACCTTTTCGGCTGCTGAATTTTTATCCATCTTATAGATAGGATTCTATTCAATAAGTGCCTCTGATGATTTGGCTTTAGTAGGCTAACTTTCATATAACTAAAACCTCGGATTTCAGAACATAGAATGGAGATTTCTATTTCTTTTCTTTGTTCTTGGACATTAGGAATTACCAAACACATCTGGGTTTATACTGTACAGTTCAATTAGTAGTTGCCTGTTGTGCTATTCAGTATTGCATTACTTTAGGTTATGCTAATTTCAGTTAAAATAAATTATAAACCTTCAAATTAATGAGGACTGTGAGATATATAAAGATATAAAGAAGTATGCTCAAAGGCCAAATAAAATGGTTTATTCTTTGCTCTCTTGGAGAGAAAAAGATTTAATTTCAAAACTCAAAAATTTTTCAAAAATTGCCTAATATTTGACATCTTTTGGACTTCTAATTAACTCTTTCAATGACAGACCAATTTAAATCTTTTCTTGGGCTCTATTTAAAATACAATGTATTGAGAGACATGTTTTGGAACAGGCTGTGACAAAAGGACTTAGGCTGAAGAGTGGGACATTGCATGTATCTTGGGTTAATTGTAATGGGTGTGACAATCTTTAAGAAAAATATAGCTCCATAAGCTTTGATAACAAAACAAAATAAAAGTTCCTGGAGTTTTGTAAAGCCCTAGAAATCCAGTTGTCTTTGGGTGCTGCCCTGCTTTCTTTTGAACCACATCAGCCCACAGCTCTTGTTAAGATTCCCAGCCCGAACATCTTAGAAATTTCTGCTACAGCCACTTTCCATAGTGTGAAAAGGAAATATTTTTCCTGTTCTAAATACTGGCTAGCAACTGATGTATTTGTCTGGAAGCAGAAGGGATTCACTGTTTTTCCACTCATCCTTGAGGAGGCTGAATGTATATCAAACTACAAGAATCATCAGCCTATCACCAGCAGATTGCACTAAAGGCATACCACACCTGTAATGGAGGTAATGCTATCACACTCAAGAAATAGTAGTATTCTTTGAAAAGCTGAAATTTCTGCTACTTTCCATCTTCAGAACCACTAGTCAACAAAATTCTTTCACCTCCCTCATGCTCTCCATGATCACAAAATTTTTAAATTTGCACTTTGAAAAACTATTTTCCCACTCAGACAAAGTCTGAGTGATTCTAGAAAACATAGATTCAAACTCTTCATTTTAGTACTAGTAAAGCAGTCCACTTGTCCATTTTTTTAATACAGAAGATGGCTATCAACTTTAGTACCCCATTAAATTCTCTAATTAAGTCTTTTAATGCATGAGCTTGCTAACCCTGAGGCTCTATGGTCAGGAGCATGTTTCAAGGCAACAGTAGTGGCTCACTGTAAGTCTGGTAGTCTGCTTAGGTTCTCTGCTGTGTTCGCTAATGCACACTTGCTGATAACTAATTTTTTTCCAATTTAATTTTGCACATGTCTAGATTAACACCTCTCATGACTTCCTCTGGGAGGTTTTTCCTCAAGTCTTTTAGTCAGTCATTTTTCATGGTACCTGATCTAAATTTTTCTTGTAGTTTTCATTTATCTCCTTCAAATTTTATAGCTTTTTCTCTCATTAACTACTTGATAATATAAAAGAAAGTGAACAGATGCTCTCACTAAAAAATTAAAAGTGAATGCAGGGTTCAGTGATGGAAAAAAGGAAGAAATTATCTCTTTTCTTCTTCTCATGCATAAATAATTCCCATACAACAAACAGCGTGAACTTCCATCAAATCATGTATGTGAACTGATTACAGGTTGGTTTCAGGCAAATAGCAGAAAGTCCTTCAGAGGTACACACATGCATTTGAGAAAATAAGAATACAAACTTAATCCATAAAGTACAAAGCCTGTCTTCTCAGAATGCTTTTCATTGTGCAATTCCCTGAGATTTGCTTATGTTTGAAAGGGCTAAGTATCTCTCTAACCACATACAGCCTTATATCTGTCCCACATGTAAAGGATCAGCTACGATAGATACTAGTCGCTAGTTTTAGTGTTAACATAGGGAAACATCTTTGCTCGTTCACATTTATACCCAATATTGCATTGGCTTAATCAAATTATGTGTTTTACAAGCCAATTCAGTGAAACTAGTGAAAACTTACCTGGAAGAGGGCATGCCAAATTTTCAGTAATTCTTTCCTGATTCAGAGCAAGATTTAAGAGCATCCATGTAATAGAATATATGTGAATATATTTGATAATAATTTGATCTGTACCAAACTAAAAATCATATTTCTGCTTTTTCCATCCAAGGTCTACAAGTCATCTCAAGGGACAAGAGATTTCAGACCTACTATAAATGAGTGTAAGGCTCAGCAATAATCTGATTTGGGGGCAAGAAGTGCTGCTTGTTCTGTGAGCCACTTTTCACAGTCTTAGGATCTAGTTTGAAAGGTACCTAGGCAATTATGGTCTGAAGCAGGATCTTCATTTTTGGAAACACCCATTAAACTCATATTTAATGTTTTTGAGATCACTCGTGGCATCTACACCTCAGACACCTAAATACTCTTCACAAATCTAGCCTTTAGGCTGGGCTTTCATTACTTTCTCTGGTTTTGATGCAAAAGCTAAATTAGAGTCCCTCATCGTCAGGCACCCAGTCCTCCCTCTTCTCATCTGAAGTTTCTAGCCTTTCCAGTCTTATAGTAAAGCTAATAAAGCTTGGAGGCATAATTTCCAAAGTTAAATTTAAAAATTGCTAAAAAATATTCCTAATACAGTAAATAAGAAGAGCGGTATTTGGCACAGGTTGTTTCAGTGCACAGTTTACCCTCAGACAACTTTATCATCACAAGTGAGGTAACAAGCTACAGCACACATGGCAGGAGTATTTCTTCAGGCCAGATTGCTTATTCATTGCTTATTCATTAGTTTTCTGTTTCTCAAAGATCCATCCAATAGAAGTTCTATAACTGTTCTGTAATTACCAGATTCCTGATGATGTGATTTCCTTCTTTATTTTGTCAAAAACGTGTTATATGAGGTAGACATTTTCTGTCTATGGTATTTTTAAAATGTTTCCTTATTTGTGCATTTTATTCACTGCCTGCTTTTTTGTTCAAAAGGGGCCTCATTCAAGCCTATAAATGTGAAGGAAATTACTCTGATGAGCTTTGGAATATCACCTTAAAAGTTACATAGCACACTTTTCTTGAGCTATAATTAGTCCATTGTCCTTTCTAGTGAGCTGTTTCAAAGTCTATTACAGTTGATGTTTTACAGCCCTTGTCGAAGATTGTTAACCTATGATATGATCTCTTCTAAATAAAGGATAGTACATAGCCCTCAGAGGCATTTGCTCCTTGCATGCCTCTAGGGGTTAGACACTTAATAATATCCTATCAACATCAGTGAAAATAAATGCAGAATGGACCTCATCAGGTACTGAATCACAAAATCATATATTTTTTGAGGTTGAAAGGGAAGTCTTTAGACTATGTTGTGCAATTCCACTTTTTGAGCAAGGTCAACTGAAGCCTTTGCTGAACTTCGAAAGATTCCTATCTACTCTATTCTCCATCCTGTTTATGTCCCTCTGAATGGCAGCACACCCAGCTGGTATATTATAGCCGTTTCTCCAGGTTTTATATCAAACCTGATCAGGATGGGCCCTTCCCCATCATCCAGGTCATCAATGAAGATGTTAAATAGTATTGGTGTCAGTATTTGATCCCTGGAGTATGCTGTTAGTGACTGACCTCCAACGGGCTCCCCCTCCAACCCTCCTCCAGGCTAAACAGTCCCAGCTCTCTCAGTCTGTCTTCATATGAAAGGTGCTCCAGTCCCTTAACCACCTCTGGAACCCTTCACTGGGCCCTCTCCAGTAGCTCCATTTCTCTGGGGTGCTGAGGAGCCCAGCACCAGCCACAGATGAGTACTGGGGAAGGATCACCTCTCCCGACTTGCTGGGAACGCTCCTAATGCAGCCAAGGATTCCTTGGCCTGCCTTGTCATGAGGGTGCATTGTTGACTCCTACTTAACTTGTTTTCTGCTAGATTCTCCACGTCTTTTTTTACAAAACTGCTTTCCAGCCAGTTGGCCCCAAAAGGCATTGTTGCATGAGGTTATTCCTCCCGAGGTGCAGAACTTCACATTTGTCTCTTGATCGAAGGGAACAGGCAAAAATCTGTGCTTCTGATGTCCAGGGTGGTGATTCTATTTTTTGCCCTAGTCCAGACCCTTAGGATCATAATTTCCTCTATGCCTGGTTCCTGCAGTCCAAGGATGTCTCGGAATTTCACATTTCTGACCACTTCTTCCCTGTTTGTAAGTACCGGGTGCACTACTCCTTATTAATTCCTGGATCGCCTGTGCCAGAAAGCTGTTATCAGTGCAGTTCAGAAACCTCCTAATTTGCTTTTGCGTTGCTATTTTGTCTTTCTAGCAGATGTCATGGTGATATGTCAGGCATAAGAACCAGCGACAGGGAATATGAGAGTTCTTCACGTTGTCTGGCAAAGATCAACACTACTCCTTTCTTGTTAGGAACGAGCCATGTTGATCTGCTCACCAGTTCCCAACACAGCAGCTCTCAGCTCATCTCTCATCACAAGGTGGAGCTCCATGTGTTCCAGCTTGTTTCTCATACATAGGACAACTCCCGGTTGCGTTCCCATCCTGCAGTTCTTAAGGGGCCTGTGTTTGCAGTTTGCAGCACTCTGTTGTGTGATTTATCTCACCATGTCTCCTTTGTTTCATTGAGGTCATAAACCTGTAACTGCACACAGACTCCCAATTCTTTCTGTTTGTTTTCCAGACTCTCTGCATTAGTGTACAGGCATTTCAGAGGGCACTCAAGTGTGCTGACTCCCCATGAAGAGAATAAGATATTCCCTCACAAGACTGTGGCACAAGCACTTCTTTATTTACATCCCTGTGTTCCTGGTGATGCCACTTCAGCCTTGTTTCTTGATTGCTATGTCCCTTCTGTACAGCACCTCAGATCCTTTGCCTGCCTACCCTCTCTTCCACTTGGTATCAGGAAGGAAGGGATCAGTAAAAAATTGTTATGCCCTTTCCAGATAAATTTTAACTAGTTTAATGTTCTGTGAAAATCAGCAGAAAGTACAATTTCTAATAAGAAGGTTTGCTTTTATATATATATAGGTTTGGCACACTTAAAGCATTACTTCATTGCTCTTCATCAGCAGAAAGATTCAAGGGCTTGAACTTTTAAGTATTGCTAAAGTTGTTAGTCTTGTTCTCAAATAAATCTTTCAGGAAAACCAAGGTTTTGCTCAAAATATAATGCAGTATTTGACTCACCAACACATTTTCAGTCTATTTTCAGACTTGTATTGGATTCAGACATTTATTGGACAAATCTGATTGATGTAGTTTCCTATTAAAAAATTCAAATTTTCATTCTGTATTATTGCTTGAGTTATAGTCCTCCCAAATGCCATTGTAGTCTTTTCTTCAGTTACATGTTGAGAAAAAACTTTTAATGGTGCAGTTTTCCTCCCTAGTGTTATTTCATGTCTTAGTGTTGTAGTCCATTATGTCTGCAGTTGTATTATCCGTTTTTTGTATACATTTTGAAATATCTAAATTTTATTCTCTAAAGGCATTTAATTCTAATCATTAAGCTAGGATTAATAATTGAAACTCAGTAGCAAAAATAGAATTTGAAGTGTAAAGACAAAAATCCATTTAAAATTACATTTAATATTAGATTTATTTGTTTTTCATTGCTTTGTTATAAGCAACATTTTAAAAGGTTGACTTTGTCCATGTGTGACAAAAACTCAGATTTACAAGGAAATTAGAATATTAATGATAAGAAATTGCAGCAATAATAATGAATTAGATTAATAAGTAGATAAAATGTTCATTACCTTAGCAATAATTGCTGTAGAGATGTTTAGCAGTTTTGCTTATAATACAGAAAAGATGTGTTTGTCATAGTCCACATTGAACTCTGTCATTGTGAAATATTACCTGAATATTTTGTGAAATTTTTTTTGTTTGTTTGGTTGGGTTTTTTTTAAATTTATTTCTTTCCTTCAAATACGAAACTTAGGCTTAATTTAATCTTAACCCTTTTAGAGGCAGCATTCCAGTATACAGGTGGCTAGCATTTACAGGAGAAGAAGCTGGAAAGACAAACAACTAACTAAATACAACTCAAATATCTTTAGAAGCTTGCATTAAAGTCCTTCGTGTGACATACAAATTGCCTGCATAATTCAAGCCACAAGATACAAAGGAAGAAGCAGTCCTCTGATACTTTAGTTGTCTTCTACACAACAATATAGCTGTCTTGGTGACTTTGACAGCTTGAAGTTGAGTATCTAGTTTCTATTTACAGTACAAATTTAGCTATTCCAGAAAAAAATCTGCACAAACCAGCATAAAGATTATGGGTATGTTTAGACTAGCCAGAAAGAGAGCCCAAATGGAAGAACATCTTTTCAGTCTAATGGAACAGCATATTCTCAGTTGCCTCACTTTAGATCTGAATGGACAGGTGTCACAATTTTAACTACTGCCAGAAGCTATTCACTTGTCATAATCTTGTCTCATAGAGCTCTCAAGAAATGTATCACCTATTTTCTACTACTCCCACTTTCTAATTCAGTAACACAGGGATCACAATGCCTGTTTCAGGGCCTGCTGAGATTTGAAACTTCATCCATGTTCTAAGCAAATATCACCAAGTACCGCAATAGTATGCGCTCTAGGATAGGAACTGCCCTTCTGTATTTAGTATTTAAAGTTATTATATAAGGTATTCAATGACACTAATATTCGGTTCTTACTTCTCTCCCTAGTGGTTGCTTTACTTACTCTATTTTTTTCCTTTGACCCAGCAAGCATTTAATTATACTGTGCAAAATAGAGCAACTTCAAAAGAAATTTAGAGTACCTTTCACTAGTACCTTTTGCTATAGTTTGAAGACTAAAAGTCATTTAAAAAAACTTAAAAAGCAGAGTAGGACACAAAACCTAGATTTTTACCACTTGACAGAGTCCATTAACTGTTGAGTTAATTTAAAAAATAAAGAATAAATTTAACCTCACTTCCTGTTCTCTTTTTAGGCAGAAATAAATGCAATTTTCAAATTAGTTCCATATGTGAGAGAAGGGAATATGCAACTCAGATGCTAGGGCCCACACATTAGACAGAAATCAAGGTTCTGAGGTGTACACCTAGGTGCAAAAATGGGCACATGAGCAACTTTTGGCCAAAATCTAGATGTCTACAGAACCTAAAAATGAAAATAAACAAAACATAGGCATCTTCAGAAATTACCAATGTTTTGGTCTCAGAAGGAAGTAAATAAGTGTTTTCAGAATTTAAACAGGTTCAGTACTAATTGTCTGTAAAGTGCCTATTTAAGTGGTTAGATATTTGCATGGGTTTGAGCCAACTACTGAATCACACAGTACATGTAATATTTAAAGTAAAGACGAAAGACTTTAGCCCACACTCAGTGTTCACTTTCCTGCATGTAGAAGTCCTAATTCTGATCTACAGTTCCACAGCAGTATGATTTAATTTGTCACTTGGTTGTAAAATGGTACTCCCCACTGAGACTAGATGTCCTTTCTGAGCATTGGTACAAATGCAGAAAGGTTGAGTTGCCGCTGTAAAAATTGTATAGGCTTGGTAGATGGGAAACATCTCAGTCAGGGGAAATTGTGGGAGCAGAGTTACTCAGGAAACCACAAAAAGAGGATTGTTATGGTGATGCATTACCTGTGGGTAGAAAAAAAATTATGGCTATAGAGACAATTTCCTCTGCATGCACATGAACTTGAACAGCTTAAAGGAGAACAGCAGAATGAAAACAACTTTTTTTGAAAAAAAATATAAAATCAGTTTTGGGTGCTTGTGGTTTCATAGTATTGTTTCTTCCTCAATTTCTTCTGACTTTTTAATTTCATTTTACAAAAATACAGTTATATAATTTATAGGTAAAACCTCAGTGTTTGGGTTATCCTTCTGTTCCAAATCCTAGCTAAATGATAAACGAAACAAGGAAAACATTGAAAGAGTACACCTAAATACAATGCTTACTTACCATTATTAGCCATACTTAACAATTTTTCCAAATTTCCTCAAACTTTTAGTATCCAAGCATTATAAATCAAGCCTAAGCCAAATAAGACATGGTTTTAAAACCTAATTTGTGGAGTGTTTTTTTGGTTTTGATTGTTTTGATGTGCTCCTTCCCCACAAATGTAAGAAGTAGAGATTAAAGTTGAGTAATGTGATTCTGGAAAATATATACTTCTGGGAGCAGACAATAAAATGGAGATACATTAATAAATTGAATTAATAACTAGATTAAGCAGAAAAGATAATTTTGGATGCACTTTTTGTGATGGCACATGAGACAGACTTTCAAAAACAACTGGAGTGAAAATACTAGCTTCCTTGAAACCTAAGGATGTCTAAGGTCAACCATACAAACCAGAACTTCAAGATAACCACCTCCTTTTGGAAACGTTTTTGTACATAATATGCAGCTGCTTGGATAGTAAAAATCCTTGGTGGCTAGTAAAAAGCTGGAAAGAGGTGTGGGGGTTGAGAGAAATTGATCTCCAGAAGGAATGAAGAATCAGACATTTTACCTGGATTTATGAAAGCAAAAGAAAGTGACAATTTTCAAACTCAATTTTTTACTGTTTTTATTTTTAAATTTTCTTTTAAAATTTTATCTGACATGAAGGAAGGATTGTAGCTGACGTTAATATTTTTAGTCTTATGGTTATTTTTTGGGGAATAACAAGATTGAATTTGCAAGGATTTATACTTCTCTTTGTCTTACAAATTACATCTTAGAAAGACCTCAATATGTTTTCATAGTTAAGAGTGCATCAGAATCTGGCTCAGGGATATATAAGCCACTATTGTCCTGAAAAAAGAAAAAAAATTAAAGAGGAACAAGTGTATTTTAGTGCCACAAGAAAGAGTGATGCTAATAACAATACTCACGGAAAAGTTACATATCTAAATCACCACCACTATTTAAAAGTTTTAAATACAATAAAACCTGAATGTTTTTCTCATTATAAACTAGAATTCAAAGCTGAGACCAACCACTACTCTACTAATGATCCTTTTCCTTGATATTATCTCTATAGGTGGTGAGCATTTAAATATCGAGCATTTCAAGGCTGACACATCAGATGTCTCCTTATTGTGTTGAAACAATTTGTATAAAAGTCTTTATTTAGAATGAGACTGTACTGTGCATGGTTTAGACTTACTATTCTGTTATTATCCTGAGAAGATTTTGCATATGGTTGGACAGTATTTTTTAAAATATTACCTTTGTCATGTGTACTCCTATCATAAGCAAATGTCTGTTGTGCACAGTGCAGTACCAACATCAAACTGAAAGCTGATCCAAATAGTTACAATCAGCAAATGTAAAGTCTCTCTAGGAATAAAACTATTACGTTTAATGCAAAAGAATCTAAATTGAAAAAAAAAAAAAAATAGGGAGTGAAGAAGGGAGTGGGAAGCTTATAAGAAGCAGGCCCTTGAGAACAGAATATAAGAGAGATGATATAGGCTTATGATTTTCATTAAAAGATAAATCTGATGCAGGTCTAGAAACAAAAAGATGTCATCAGAACTGCAAAGGAGACTGATAAATCCTTGCCCTAATCTGCTTCCAGAAAAATGCAAGAAATGAATGACTATAGGAGTGGAGTAATAGAAATGGGATTAAATGTAACCTCAATGGTGCACAGTTAAGAGTTAAACCAAGAATTTGTCATAAACTGGAAGATCATCAGCCAGAAGTGAATGAAGAAGAAGTTAGCCTTATAAGTGGATCAGAAGATGTCGCAAAGAGAAATCAGTGGAGAAAAAAGGTAAGTGTGATTCTAGAATATGGAGGGAAATATGCTTCCAATACAAACCCTGAAATATTTGTATCGCTCTGCACATCACTTCTCTGGAATACAGTACACAAGTCTCATCACTCATATTAAAAGGAAAAAAAACTTCAGTCTGCGTGGGTAAAGGTGAGTGCTACTGGGATAACAAAAGGAATAGAAAGTCTTAAGAGAAGAATGTTGTTTGTAAATACAAAAGTGAGTTAAACAGAAAAGGGGAAGAGATAAAGAATGTTGAACTAAAGAACAAAGGGTTTCAAACTGCTCATGAATACACTGAGTCTTAACACTGAAATGCTTTCACTTGTCAGTGTATTTGAATGGCCTTTCATTACAGCTAGCAGAGACAAAATCCAGCTATAAGATCATTGCTATTTCAGTCAAGACCAGTAAAAGTGGTTGGGGAGATTTAGTGCTATCCAAAGTTTTCCATTTCTTCTGCCTTAAGAAAAATAGGGGTCTAATCCAGCCTTGTACAGATTTCTCTCTCATGTCTCTTGACAAAGACAGAGATCCTGATCACTGCACATCCTTCATTGCTTTGAACATCTCTTCAGAAAATATTTCTCTTCTTTGGGACCAGAATATTTACACACTCCTTGCTAAGTTTCTCTTGAAATGACTTCCACTTTCTTATTTCAGTAGCTTTATGTGCTGAGATATTAAACTTAGGGCAGCATGGTGTTCTGAAACATCAAGTATGTTTATGATACTGGGGAAAGTTATTGATCACGTGAGGTAAATGAAAAGACATGGATGGGACAATGGAAATTTTGCAGGTTCCTATGAAACTAAGAGACCTGAGTATTCAACTAGCAAAATAAACATCCAAATTTATAGAGCCACGATTATAACTGGCTAGCAGAAGTGCGGCATTTTTAGCAAGTATCTAGTAGTAGAAGAATTTCTATAGCAAGCTTCCAGTAGAAGAAGAATTTCTAAACCAAAAATATCACAGATAAAAAAGGTCTACAAATCTACAGGGTCACCTATTTTGTAAAAATAGCATTTGACCATGCAGGTACTAAAAAGCCAAACAAAGAATAATGTATTTCTATTATTTTCACTTTTGAATTATGCATTTTTGACTTTTTAGCATCTCATTTAAGAAACACATTTATAATTGATAGGAAAAGTTTGATTATTTTCCTGTGCTATCATATACTTTAAAATAATTGAGCCTAGAGGTGCAGAAGGAAGCTGCATTCTTCCTAATTGAGTTCATCTGAACTTTTTACAAGCTACTCTGAGAAAATTTAATTGATAATTAACAGCACTTCAGTTCATCTACTGGTGAGGCTTTAAAAATACATGAAAAGCTGACAATTCATTGACTGAATGAAAAACAGTGTACACAATTAAATATAAAGAAAATCTTGATTGCCTAAATCAAAGCTTACTGTGCTAGGCAGATGAATGAAATCTGTTACATGAAGAACTCTTTTAATGTCCAAATTGGTTTTTAAATAGCAAATATATTAACTCTCAAAATATTCAGTGCCCCACCATGTCTCCCTCCCAGAGACCAAAGGGGAACCAGCCATCCATTACAGGAGGTCAGAGGCATTTTCTTCTGCGAATCACAGCTTTCAGCTGCTGACTTCTGGCTATTACTAAGAAGTAATAATGTCGCAGCATTTAGCCAAACGAAGTCCAGGCAGAGAATCTTCAAGAGATGTGCCCTTTTTTACCAGATTCACTGATTTGGAGATATCCTAATATACTTTGCATCTAAGAAGTCAGTGAATTTATTCCAATGTTGGCAATAATGTGTGCATCTCTTGCCTATCTTCTGAAGATAACAAGTCTCTGTATAGCCCCAAGAGGCAAGTTTAACAACATTTAATCTCTATTTCTTATCTAGATAATCTGAGGTACAAGAAAACTGCAACAGATTTGCTGCAGTCAGTATCTGAACTGGAACTAACAATAAATTGATGCTTATTTTTAGGCTAACTTTTAGCCTCAAGACCATGTCTTTTCTTTATGCACAAAAGGGAAAGAAGCACATAATAACATTGAATACATAAGGGAAATGCAATATATATATCTGTGTGTGTATATACATAAAGATTTGAAATTCAAATAAATATGTGTTCCACAGGTTCATCTACAGGGAAGATGACGATAATTTTATATAACCATGCACCAATGTTATGAGGCTTTTCCAAAACCTTTACTTTTCTCTCACCATAATAAATAAACTCTAAAGCTGGAAGGATATTGGTAAGAGACAGTAGCTGAATGGAAAATCCCAGCCAGCAATAGGTGGAGTAAAATAATAAACACAGCTACATGCTAGACACGTTTAACAATTTTTACTTCAGTAGGAAAAGTTTCAACACAAGAATTCCCAAAATACACCTTTGAATACGATCAGACAAATGTACAAGCAAGGAAGCGATAAATCCTGTGGTGAAGAGACAGGAAAGTTCCCTATTTCTGTTAAAAGACAGTAAATATTAAATCCTGAACAAGAAAGTAAACTTGTTCATTCCAGTGGGGCTGCCAACTCATCTCTGACTCTTTGTGTGACTAAATTTTTGGAAGTTTAGGTAGAGCATTTGGGACAGACACAAGGCTGGCAGGATTATCAGCCTCTCTAATAAATATATCCTTGTGTGGTTGACCCCCTGTCCCAAATTCTCCAGACCAAATGAAATTGCATGAACAAACAATGCCACTGTCATGAACAGCTTAAACAGGTTATGAACAGGCCAAGAAAGCAGAAAATTTCTTCTCCTTTCTTCCTTTTTTAGTGCAATTCCACTGTCTATCTTTTTTAACTTGGGAAAATGCAAATCAGTTGTAAGTGCAAATAATTTATAAAAAGGACAATAGACCAGTGAATTACACAGGAAAAAAAATTACATATATCATGCTTAAAAAGTCTAATTCTCTTTTTTTTTTTTTACCTGGAAGCCAGTTACAGAAAAACGTAACAGTTGTTAATGGAGAAAAACTACAAAACTTCACCTGAGTTACACAAGGACTTCAAGGCCACTCTTACACAAAAATCTCACAAGCAGCATACTGTGACTTCTAAGGATATCTGGCATGAAGTGTGGGAAACTTCTTTAGTGTCAGACCCTGGTCCCAAGTCTTAAGTCAATATGGAAATGTTCAACCTGAATAATCAGGGCTTGTGGCTACCAATGCCTCCTGTGTTCCAAAAGAACAAAACAATTTACTGAGGATGATAAAAAGACACAAGAGACAGACTCTAGATTCCTTCTGTATTTTTACCTGAGCTAGTGAGCTCTGGGTCAGATCTTTACCAAGTGATAAAGCTGAATATAACTTTATACGAAGGCTTAGGAACCTGACACTCCTGAAACAAATAGTGGACTAGTCAGGAACAATGACAGGAGATATAAGTATTCTTGTGAACTATTTGCAGAGCAATTTCAGCGTTTAGCAATTGCTAGTAATTATTTTTACTGGGATTGGCAAAAAAAATAAAATAATAAAATAAGGAATTAAGTATATGAGGATTATTTCAGTAATGCCATTGGTTCTTATTTTCAAGTTTCATGCTTCTGTCAGAATGTGGAAACAAGGAAAATATGCTTCTACTATTACTTATTCAAACTCTCTTTAGAATTGGAACAGTTGTTTTTGTTTGAGGTGTTCTTTTCCCTTACTTAAGGGAGATTATTTGAGTGAGAAGAAGATTAATTAGATTCCTTTTGCTGTTTATTTAACTCATTGATGTTCCTTGCCAGAGAAACCAGCTACTTCAGATACCTAGAGGAAAATCAGAGATTTTTAGAAGACTCAATGCAAATTATTTATTCATCTTAACTGAATTTCAGTGGTATGTTTGTAGTGAAAAGATTTTTGTCTAAAAATCTCTTACAGAACTATGGGCATATGTATGTGTCTCTCTGCTATGGATATATACAAGAATAAAAAATGAGAGCAATTTAAAATGAGGATTAGGGACAAAAGCAGTCTCTGCATCTCTCAACAAACCGATTAGATGGCAACTCTTTAGCAGAATAACACAGTGTTTGAAACGAACAGCTCTTTCTAAAGAAGTGCAAATATTATTCTCTCTGATTATAGACATTGTAGCTGAGTAGGGATAAGGCATGTTGTAAATCCATTAGTGAAGCGCTGCTTGCCTTCATTTCAGTTTAATATTTCTCAAAGCTATAAAATTATATTATGTTAATGTAATGTACAGTCCAAGTGATAAAGGCAGCTAATGTGATTACCACTCACTGTGCTATAAACCTTTCAGCAAAGCTGCAGATAAATTGGTATTCGACTGTTTCTCATGATGACAGTGTTATACAGAGCAGATCACATGTTGAAAGCATCATCTGGTTGTTAGGATGTTTTTATAAGCTGAAATGTTTATTCAGATAGTAGAATTGACCTTCAAAGCAGTACCTCACTTATTTGGTGGTAAGCAAGGCCTAGAAGACTAGAGATCCTTATTTAAACTATGTATGCAAAGGACAAACCTAGTGTGATGTCACTATTGTGATTATTCATATGCAGAAAAATCATCACAAATCAGATCACAGAAATTTCAGTTTTGTTGATATTAATGCTCACCTCTTCATCTTCCTTTTAAAATAAGTAGCAGTTTACTGAAAATTATGAAGAATCTTCCTCAGTTTTCTTATGATCATATAACGGCTATTCTTTTCAGTTATTCACCTTCCACATTAAGTGACAATTTTAATGCACTGTGTAAGTTTACCTTATAAATCTATTAAGCAATTCACAATAAAATTCTGGTTCCCCAACAGAAGTATTAAGTTGAGAATAGTTAGAACAAAAATCTGAATCTGTGGTCAAGGCATTAACTATTTCACTGAAGTTTGGAATTCAATGACGGCTCTTTTCTGGTAGGACAGATTTATACATTTCCTTCCAGGAAATTGGAACTAGATAAGAAGGGACAGAAAGATTACCTTCAGAAGACAGATAGCCGAACAGTCCATTAGAGGATCCAGTAAAACTTCCATCTGACATGGCCTTTACCTGTCATACATCTGTTGCAATATGTAGTGCAGTCACTGGCCACATGTGTCTGGCAATGACTGTTAGTTCTTCTTTCAAGTGTTTCTGAAAGAAGAAAGTATTTTCGTATTCAAAAATGTGGTAGCGCATAAGCACTGACTTCCCTTTTTCTTACGTGTAAATGTCTGTACTTTAATGTTCAGAGGTGGCTCGATCTACATGAGAATATCAGCAGAACAGGACTAGGCAAATCACTGCACAAGTCTGTAACCAGCCACACACTGTCTTTGTTCTCCAGAATGGAATCCATGCTGGGAGACATTCATTCAGTTTTCCTGAAGCCGGTAAGCTTAATGGCCAAAAAAGCAGTAAGTGTGGAAGGGTAAACTGGTTAAAGCTGGTTAAAGCATGATAATAAACTAGAGGATGAATTTGTTCAGCCCAGAGAAGGGAAGGTGCCAGGTGGTACATAATGTCCTGGTGATACCTGTGATGAGGTTGTCACAAAACTTGAGTTAGTCTCTCCGCATTGGTTTATGGCAGGAGTACAAGTGGATATAAGGGAAATGTTTCCTCATCAGGATTGTTAAGCAGAGTAGCAGATTGCCCACAGCAGCTGGGAAGTGTCCGGTCTTGAAGGTTTTCAAGACTCGATGTATAAAGCACTGAGGAACTTGGTCTGACCTTGTGACTGTTTTAACTTTGGCAGGACCTACTTAAGGTCCCTCTCAGGCTGCCATTCTATAGTACTCTGATTCTGTCTTTTCAGTAGGCCACAATATTATCTACTACTGAGATGTCACAGAATAGCAGAGGGGTGGCAGTGATAAAAAATTAGAGGGAAATAAATAGAGAGCTATGTGCAATTTATTATGAAACCAATTCTCCACACATTTAAATTGTTAGAAATTTATCCTGTACTATCCTCTGATAGGCAAATGTACCTTGGCTAAGATTTCAGGAAACATCATTAACTTGAATTCATAACTGGAAAGAAAAAAAAGAAAACTGTGGAGACACTTTATGAAATAATCCTGAAAAATTTCTGTATTTTACTTATGGAAGAAGCACCTATTATTCACATCTCTCTCCATCCTCAAGTCTTGCCCACTGTATCCCTTTATTTGTACCAGATTGCATGTGTCCAAACAAGCTTCTGCAAACACAACTCTTTTCTGGCCTCTGACTCAAGAGAGTGGCTAAATACTACTAGATAACATACCAATTTTAAAAATTAAGAACTCCAAAGAGCATGCAAAATAAGTAACACTTTCAAAGAGAGATGAAAGCAAAATTCCCCAGTCTAGTAACAAATGTAGACACCTCCCAATACCTCCCAAATCCTTGCATCTAGGGGCTTAACTATGGGTTCATTTCTAATGTCATGCAACATACCATTACATTAAAGCTTAAAGGGTAAAGCATTTTGGTATCTTTCTAATAATGATTAATTCCTTTTGTATTCATTTGAGTAACATGAAACAGAATCAATTAATTTAGCATGAATGTGGACAGACAGTTAATTTCTGCTGCATTTCAGGAGAAACTATTTAAATGAATAATTGTACAAAAATTAATAGCAGAGATAAAGGAATTGAAAGTTTCCATGTCAGCAATAAATTGAACAATAAATAACATAAACCCACAAGTATTTATTTGTTCAACTTTAATAAGTGTCATATTCACTTTATATACATATGGCATAGGAAATATAAAGTCCTGTGCCATGGGAAAGATACAACATGAAGTTGGTTTATGTTTTGACACATTGCTATATTACTTCAGCAGTGACAACTTCAGAGAAACATCTTAAATAACCTATCAGATCAGCCATTTTTTGCTTGAAATTGAAGAGTTGCCCTTTTTCCTTTTTCCACAATCACAAGAAAATGATTGTTACATAAGAATATCTCAGTATTTTATAGCCTTCCATGTCAGAGTTCTTCAGAGAACGTTTTTCTAACTGTCCAATTTTTAGGAGTTGCTGCCTTCTCTCCTTTGTCTGTAATTCCCCAACCCCCCCACCGGACTTTGTGAGATCACCTAGGGCTGACCAACATTTCAGATGTAGAAGTTTACTTCTAAGCAAAAGCATCTCATTTTTTAAGTAGACCTCCCTGGGGTAACTTGGACTACTTTTCAAACTGTAAGCTGGAGCTGTAAAATTATGAGACTCAAATCGTTGTAAACCACATCCCTATGTGGATGTTTAGTATTACCTGGAGTTCAATGACTCAGCCACAGATTAACCAGATCCCTAAAGTTTCAAACTACCGTTCCAGAAATTTTGTGCAAAAAGCCAAGCATCCAGATTTTATCAAATGCTGAGTTCTTCATTTGTGGATTTATCTGTGAGGTTAACTTGATTGTGCAGAAGCAGACTCACATCTGTAATATGAATAAATTATTAAGAAATCTAGTCCCTGAAAATAATGACAATGAATAAAATGTATTTTGGTACGGAATTTCTTATATTGCAAAAAAATATAAATTGGCTGGACTTACCTCACCTAGATGCAAGTAACTAATGACCAAATTCCTCATCTTCCCCAGAAATGATGAGGAACAGAAAACATGTAGAATATTTTCTTCCCTCTGCTAACAAAAAGGCAAAAAGCTTTCACGAGTTAACTTTTTAACTTCACCTTGAAGTGTAGTTCGATCACTGCAACTGTGTTAGGGGTTTCCGAATTTTCATCCTAATCACATTGTATGATTTATTTTCTTAGTACTGAAGCTGTACCCAATTTTTCTTTACCTTCAGCTGTGGAGGACCATCCATATCATGCATATTCTGGATCATGTAAATTCTTTCAATAAATTCAGGGCTAAGTAAATAGCCAGTCAGGTTAAGACTTATCTTGAAGCATGTATTGTGTCTGTGTTTCTGTATTTTTTAACACAGAAAAGTTTAAAAAACTCAAATATTGTGACAACCTTCCAGATTTAGAAAGAAGTTCTGTAATTCATGACAGTTTCTAACAAGTCTCTCCAAATCTCTGCAGATTTGGAAGTATAACATTTACATTGTTAGCCTTTCAGCATACTGCATATATCAATTTCTTAGACATGGTTTTCAGTGTGATGGATTGCAAATATAAAAATATCATTAGTTCAGTTTTACTGAGCTTTTAGACCAAAAAAAAAAAAGGTGTGGATTTGTAAGAAAATTAAATATCACTTTGAACTTAAGGAGTCAAAATCATATTTCAGTGAAAAAAAATGGAGCCAATATTTTTAATGAACTGTGAAAAGAAAGCTTGACCTTCTCCATGAAACACATAGCTTAGGAAACAGAAAAGCTTGTTAATACAATGCATTTTATTGCATATATTTTGCAGTGCTCAAGACATTGCAGAAAAACCATATTTTTTTATATACTCAGAATACTGAATAATAAAAAAAAATTCTTATATGTTTTATTTCCTGTTCTTGCTGGTGACACGAGGATGTGTTTAATCTACTATGGAAAGAGAATAGAATCAACAGCTGGTTTTCCTGGGAAAAAAGCTTAGTGTGCAGGCAAATCCTTGATTGCCCAGACAAAGAGAAGAGATTAAGCATATACTACCCTCAAATGATATCAATACACTGGCTATGTTCATTATAATGAACATCATATATCATTATAATCATTATAATCAACATTATATATCATAATATACCCAACTCCCTATCAGCCCATCTTGTAGTTTACTTTCTCATGCAGTTTACAAATCTTTAATAATCTGACAAGGGCTGATTTCAGATTTGGTTAACAGAGTCTCGTAAATAATCTTAGTGAGGTGTGAGGTGAAAGGAAAGGGAAATTAAGACTCTGAAGGGCAGCTTCTCACATGGCAGCTTGCAATGACAGTTTGACAGAATTTCTGGTGTTGTGGAAGAATTATATACAATAACTACATGAATAGCTCACTTTCCCCTAAGGATTACATATTTGTTAAAGTGTCAAAAATACAAAGTTGTGGGAAGCATTGCTAGGTAGAAAAATGTAAAATTCTATTTTATTTCCCTTGCAACTCATTTGCATAATGTAATCTGGTGGGTTATGTTTGTCAGTGATAGGAAGACAGTTTAAACAAATGTTCAACATATGTATACCATCAGCAGCAAAAGGTCATGGTCTTAGCAGGCAGCTAAAAAAGTAAACAAAGGCCAGCATGTCTGCATTCTCCCTGCATCATATTGACAGCAAATAATACCTCCCTAACAGAATATCTGTCAACTTGGAAACATTTACTGAGCGTTTTGTACTGGCTGATATAGGCTGTTCCAGTGAGTCATTATACTGGAAGGCAGCTACTGCCATTTCAAAAAGTATCTTGAGACTACAGCAATTTCATATCACTGTAATTCAACAGCAACTGACTACTAACTAGATAACAGCCACAGACTTCCTCCAGTATGACTTGTTTCCATGGTAATTGGATACCTGGGCATTTTATTGAAACCTGTTTGCCAGACATTGTTAAGGACTGGGAAGGAAATCCTCAGACTTTTCCTTTCTACAGATTGACTGGTGGGCACAGAGAGTAATTAATTTTCATGATTTTCAGGTTCATAGTATACAACTCTTGACTATTCACATCACAAAAGTGGGTTGATAACTTGTGTTCTGACTCCCTCTGTTCCTTTCATCCAGTGTCTACTGAAGCTAAACCCCCCATCTCCCTACACTGACCTACAGCAGTAAAAACATCTTTTTAACTCCGGATAAGTAGGGTCTCATACAGGGAGTTATTTCACCTCTGATAGCAGCCAATGCATCTATTGAAGAATTTAATGAAGAATTTCAAATCCAATGTCTTCCCACAAAAAGGCTTATTTAAAATCTGTGTTATCTTTTGTCAACTCACCCTGATTTCTGGGTGTAAAACAACTTTCATCTATGAAAACAGTTACCAAATGAGTTACAGGCACACTGAGGATGAAATAGGAAACTGGACAAGGGAAGGAAGAAATGAACTGTCCACTGTCTTTAATAAACTGATAATAAGAGTTAGGACAATTATTTGCTGTGCTTTTTCTTATCCAATCTTTCTTCTAAATGATCTGTTTATATGCCAGTAAGCAAAAAACATGTCCTGTTTTTAATCTCATATTCCATCTGCTTCTGGAATTACTGCTAAGGGCAGGTGGCAAATGAGTTCTTTCTAATTTTCCAATCTTCTCCATGGGACGAATTCTGCCTCCTTGTTCAGGCTCAGTAGTTCTTTACCAGCCCTTGGGATAGTGTAAGGAATAGCTCAAGCTGAGTGCATGTGACAGAACCCGACTCAGTATGAAATGAGGGCACATATGGTTTAATGCTACATGTGTGATCTGCTCAATTTATTATGAGACAATGATTTTTGAGCTTGAAGACTTAAGTACAATAAACCAGGGCAAGACTTAAAGGCATTTGCTTTAAGACTAGTCTTTGTAGTGGCATGCTTATATGCAATTGTTTCAGCACGTATTAATATAATTTTCTTTTGCTGAATATAATGCTTTTAAAGAATTTCAGAAAGAATGTTTTCTTTTATCACAATCTCAGGTTCTAACAAAGGAAAGAAGTGACCAGTAACCATATAAAAGAAGTGACAGGTCAAGGACTATATCCATCAATCTAATTTGTGAATGCCAAGATTTTTACTGTCATTTCAAAGACAATCAAAATCAGTGTATATCAGATTAATTCGTGCATCTTCAGCTACATGTTAGTACATATACATTGGAATAACATTGGTATATATACTCATATATTCATACATATAAGCATGATGTAAGTGCATATAAAATCTCTGACAAAGAGGAGACAAGTGATTTTCAAGAGACTTATTTAACATAATATTAATTCATTGATCTCTCTGCCTTATTGGGTACTGATAATAGAATAGCCCAAGGGGAAGAATCCATGCCAGAATCCTGGATCAAAGGGTTTACCTCTTTGCTCACATAGGTGCTGAATCCATGGCTTATTTCCAAGTAAAAGTGCCTGCAGCAATATTTGTTAATTACAGGTTGTGTTCTACTGTTTCCAAACAGGGTGAAAGTGACAGAAGTTTAACTGTAAATAATTACACACTTGAGCAAGTATGTGATTAGCCCTATTTGTTGTTGTTGGGACTAGACTGACAGGACAAGAATGGAGTGATTGCATTATTTACAGCTTAATTGTAGACAAGTAATTACTTACGTAAGCTGGTGCTGTGGGGTCAGGGAATACATGCCTGAGAATATCTAGGGTTTGAATGGAAACTTCAGGAAGTGGGTTTCCAAATGATGTAACAGAAATGCAAATTCTATGCATTGATCTAATTATGGAGGGAGGTCCTTGAATTAAATGTCTTGTAATGTTAAATGTCTTGTTCTCTTGAAACTAAGGATTAGATGTAATATTTAAACCAGTGCTTCCAGCCTAATAAATCACAAATGCCACCTAGTGGCTTTTGCTATCTAGTGAATCATTGCATACTAAAAAAA
>VZRN01004715.1:0-89099 GCA_013397935.1 Dasyornis broadbenti | reverse complement strand
AAAAAAAAGAAAAAAGTAAAAAATACCCCTAAACCCCATGTTATTTCCATGAATGTGCCTATGGTTGATGAGACTATCTGTGAACACATTTTTCCACCTAGTTCCCATGCACATTTTATTTGCATTAGATCAGTTTGTGAAAATCTTACTCATGTTGGCAAGTAGCAGTGAATAATCCCATTAAAATGTAGTTAAACTCCCTGCTTTGGAACTGTATTTTAACTATGTGCTCTCCTTGCCAAGTAAAAGAAGGTTCTGATTTACAAAAGATGTTAAATCAGTAATAAGGTAACTAATTTAGTTAAATTAACTAATCATGTCAGTAAATTATCCTAATTTATTAATATTTGTCTAAGTCTGTCCATCCAACTAAATAGACACTTCATTTTTTACTTGTGTACTCCTTTTCCAAAATGACAAAGTATTCCAAAATCAGAATCAACATCCATCCAGAAAAAGGAAGGAAGGAAGGAAGGAAGGAAGGAAGGAAGGAAGCTGATTATTGTGATGGAAAATAATTTCAGTATGATGAGCCTTTTATTTGAGCCATCTACATGTTTTTGGATACATTTGAAAAGGAAACTTACAGGATCAGAAAAGTTTATTAGTAAAAATTGTGGTATCCTGTGAGTTGCTAAGTCTGTATGTTTCCACATCTTTCCAAACAACTGTATATGTTTAACTTAGGATGGATCATCTACATATGAAAAATATTTTTCAAGTAATAACATTTTTTTTTCTTTTGAGACACCAAGGGCTTGAAAATCCTACAAATACTAGAAATTAAATCTTGTGAGGAGTGTAAAAAGATTTTTTTTTTTTTAAAGTCTGTATTTCATAGCGCTATGCAGCAAAAAAACTTTAAATTGAAACATCAAAGTTTTAAAATTTGGCATGGTTATTTTGGCACAGCATCTAGAAAAAAATGTTAGTGACTTTCAAAAACTTTTGAATAGTTAATCTGTTTGACAAAATTGGATAAAGTGCAATTGTCAAAATTTGTCAAAGTCTGGGTAAGAGTTGAATTAACCAAGCTTTTAAATTTTTTCTCTACTTGGAGATATGTACACTCCTTTGATTTCAGAACTTGAAAATAACACCAACACCAACGATAAATTGTAATTAAGTGCTATAGGTATGCATAGGCAGATACGTGAATGCTTTGTGTTGTAAAACATTCGAGGATATATATTTAGGTAATTCTTTCTAGGGAAGCTTAGAGTTATGCATATTGCATATGAAAGTTTAGTGGTGCCTAGCTGCTCAAGGTGCTTTTCCTCCCAAAACTGAGTTGAATCTGCTCAGAGCTGTTCTCTCTGAAACATTAATTTATAATGGATGTTAAATTTGTTTCTATTTCAGACTCATTACTATTACCATCCCTTTGTAAAATTTTTCTGTGGAATGTTTTACATATCTTTCTGGCATGACCCTACAACTTTCATATGTTTCAATCCTCATATGCTTTTAGTGTATGTTTATCTTCAAGCAGGAGAATAATTTGATTAAATTATTTCATGGGATTTGGTCCAGTTGTTGTAGAGATTTTAATATAACAAGGATTATAATACTTTTCAGTGTGATGGAAAGTAAGTAGAAGTTCAGGGAAGTTAAGTACCTTCTTCTCCAAAGGTCATATAAAACTCAGTGAGAGAATAGAGTGCAAAATGTCACTTCTGTTCTTGATTATTTTCTTTGCAAAAGCTACAGTGAGATTTTTTAAAGCAGAATGCCTACAGTTATCGAAAGGGATAACTAATGCATATGCTAGTAAAGGTGTTTACTTTCTTAAATGCTTAAAGCTAAAACAACATTTACATGTCTCAGTTCTATCCCTACTTTTACTGTGACATGGAAAAAACCTACCCCCAAAGCATTCCAAAGCCTTTCTTAGCTCATAAAGCTTTTTAAAATTAAGACATTTAACTTTATGGATCTAAATAATTCCTCATTGGTATATTTCCTTTTATGTTCCTTTAATTTTGCTATTCTTGTGAAAACTCTGCATGGTCCTGTATAACTGCTCACTGAATAGAAAGAACTCCAGAAATTACCCATCAGAATAAATGTAAAATTGCTACCAAATAGCATAGCCTGTCTTTTAATCATGCTCTTTGAAGTTCCTTAAAATAACACATTATATAAGAAACCCCTCATTGTGCTTTAAAATTGAATCTGAGGTAATATAATACAATTTTTAAAACGTAAATTGTTTTAGAGATTGGCTATATATCTTCTCAGAAAGAAAACAATAGATGTCAATTTTTGGTTACATAATTTAGAAAACAGAACCAGTTTTTCTAGGTGGACAAAATTACTTGTCATGGGATAAGAGAACATATTAAGATTCCATGGCTGCAGTGTGTTCTTAATGACACTACTAATAACAATAATTGGAATCTTTGTCAATTTTCTTGACCTACTCTTGCTTACTCATGTTTTTTTCTTTCTTCTGCCTCTTCTTTTATCTCATGTATGCAAATTTTTTATGGAAAGTAAAATGAACAAAGATCTGATAATAAATATTTCATGATGTTAATTTTGTTTCTCACATATTTCTTCCTTTCTGCTTTATCATCTGGACATTTAAAGAAATATATCTACCTGATATATGTATATACATACACCTTATACATATATATGTATATACATACACCTTATACATATATATGTATATGTATGTATGTGTAGGACTAGGACGTTTAGTATTATCTCATCTAATAGTTCTTATGTTGGATTTTTCATGTAATCCAATGCAACCTTAGTGAAAGTCTACAGAAGGGGTCCTTAAATCACACTGACCACATGGTCTATGATCCCAGTCCATGGTAGTCACCTGACTAGAGCAAGCTGTATTATCCAACTATCCAGGAAGTTTGAATTTTTATATCATGAGAAGGAATGCATGACTGCATTTCTCTTTGAAGAGACTAGAGACTAGATTAATGCACACTGGAGAATGCATTACAATTGCCCGTCAGAGCCAGTAACAGGGCATAGGCTTCTAAGATAGAGATGAGAACTAGACTTTGAGAACTCTTAAACCGTAAGCTACTTAGTGCTTATGCCACAGCTCCTGAATCCTCATTACTTTGATCACATTGTGTTTCCTAATGTCCAGTACAGTCTTCAGGGAACCTGCCTTGTTTCTACTCATACACAGTAGAGAGAAGACACAGGCTATGAGAGTTTTGGAAATCAAGACGGGAAGATACGGTGGAAGTGGTAGACTGAAAGACTGACAACAGTGACTGAATGACTTCTAAAGGCACTTCAAGAAGACACAGGATAGGGCCAGCCTCTACCCCAGCCACTGAACACTGCTTCTAGCTTTGGGTGGAACAGTTGCCTGAAACCAACAAAAGAATTTTTAAGGCAAGTTGCTATGTCTGTTGTTGAGGCAGATGTTAAGCATACCCCTATATGTTGAAATACATATCTAGAATTACTTTTAAAAGACATCTGGATACTAAAAATGTTTATAATGTTCCTAAAAACATGCAGTGAACCAAAGCAATAATAGCTGAGGAAATCTCCAATATTCAAGAATTCTTCACTCATTTATTTTTCTGTAGCTTGAAAACAGATGTAATTACTGGTTTAATCAGTTAATGATATTTTAAAAAATTGAATTCTATGACCAATCAAAACACAAATTGTCCAAATACATGTTCTATGAAGGACTTTGGCCTCAAATCACAATAATTTCTTCAATCTAATAAGCGAATTCCTTAAGAAAAATATTAGCACCGCTTAATTTCTTAATTTGGCCTGCTCTTTTTATCAGTTCCCTTTCCTTAATTCATAGTATCATAGACTCACAGAATATCTCTTGTTGGAAGGGACCATATGACTAAGAGCATCATCCAGATACTCCTTGAACGCTTACATGATTTGTGCCATGACTCCTTCCTTGAGGAGCCTGCTCCTTGTGGAGCCAGTGACTGGCCATCCTCTTAGGGAAGAACCTTTTTCTAACATTCAGTCCGATCTTCCACTGACTCAACTTCATTCTGTTTCCTTGTGTCCTATTTTTGGTCTCCAGAGTGGAGATAAACACCTCTTCCTCCTCCTCCTCCTCTGCTGCACATCCTGAGGAAGTGGTAGACTGCAATGAGGTCACCCCTCAGCCTTCCTTTCTCCAAGCTGAACACACCAAGTGACCTCAGCCACCCCTTGAAAGTCTTGCCTTCGAGGCCTTTCACCATCTTGGTTGCCCTTTTCTGGACACACTCTAATAGTTTGCTTTTCTTAAATTGAGGCACACAAAACTGCACACAGTAATTGAGGTGGTGCCATACCAGTGCAGAGCAGAGCAGAACATTCCCCTCCCTTGCCCGGCTGACATTGCTGTGCCTGATACATCCCAGGATACAGCTGGCTATCCTGACTGCCAGGGCACTGCTGACTCATATTAAATTTGTCATCAACCCAAATTCATAGATCAGCTTCTGCAGGGCTGCTCTCCAGCCTTTTATTCCTCAGTTTGTATGTAAAGCCTGGATTACCCCATCCCATGGTGGCTGTTCTTGCTAAATTTCATATTGTTGATGATATCCAGATCACTCTTTAAGGCCCCCTACTCTCAAGGGTGTCCAAAGCTCCTCTTAATTTAATATCATTGGCAAACTCATTTAATGTACATTCAAGTTATTTCAACCAGAAAAAAAGTTTTCACAAGTCAAGAAACAGGAATAAAGTCTACTTAAATACATATGCCACCTATTTTTATTAATTATGTTGATTATTATTATGACTAGGAAATAAGAGAAAACTGCGGGTTTTCCTGGCCAAACAAGGAGGCTATGTGGTACCTTGAAGAACATGTAGGATAAACATGCAGATGAAGTGTATGCAAGAATACAGCAATCAAGTCAACTGAACTGTGCTATCAGCAAATGTCTTCCCAGGTCTTTAGTGGAGGTAGGAGCCCAGGTAGGGGTCAAATAGGTTAATTAACTAGAAAGGAATGAAAGTTCTGTGTCAGCAGCAGAGAGAGAAAGGGGAAGTAAAGACATAAAGAGAGAAAGAAAGAGAGACTCAAAGTATGCTCTAGGCTCTTCCTTTCATTAGATCAGACATTTCTCTCTGATGGATATTACGCAGATCATAATTAATTCATGACACAATTGAAGCTGTCTTGCTGACCTAAGTTTAGAATTTAGAGCTATTCATTGCTTTAAAAACACAGAATAGAGTAAATACTACTTAATTGCTCTGGCAATTAATTAGTCCACTTATCAGTCAGCCAATGATGACAGTTTTCCCTTCCTATCAAAAAACAATAAAATACAGTCAAACAGTCAGAAAGAGATTAGCCATTACTTTTAAGTGGTATCCCATAGCATCATAAATTTTGGCATTCTTGTGTGAAATGTTCTTAAAACCCTTCACTCACAAGTACCTCTTTTATCACAAAACAATATCAGTAATTCAAAATGTTAATTAAAGCATATTTTTTACATTTAAAAGTTATATTTGCTTCTCTCTTACTTGTGGCACAATCCATTATTTTGAAATTAATAATATGTCCTCTGTATTCTGTACATCTATTCGAGCTGAACTCTTGGTTTAATTTTTTGTGTCACTTGACACAAATATCTATATAATTCTCTTTAATATTCAGCTGTGTGCTATGGTACTATATACATTCAATTCAAATGCGAAATCTAAAGCTCTTTTTCTACTGGTCTAAAGACATGGTACCTCTCCACAAGTGGAATTGTAAGAGAATAATACATATAGGCCACGCACAGTCTGAAATAAGTTGGAAGAGAATTGATTGTTGTCAATGTACTTATCAATACTATCAGATGAAAAGGAATCTAAATGCATCCACAGAGAGGGATTAAGGTAGACAAATTTGTACTTATTTTGCATGACATAATGAAAACAGAACTGTAGAGGTCATATTAGGGACTTCATTCTAAAAATAAACCACTTTGATTATGGAATATTCACAAGTATCTTAGCATAAGCTTCACCCATCTGAAATCAGTTTTAAGCTCTTCTAAAAAGGAGTTGTCAAAGTATGTAGCTAATATCTATTTTATATATTCTTTAGTAAATCCATTAATTTTATTTTGCTGTAGGGAGAAATCTTTCTCTTAAGAGCTAATTATAGACACCAACGAATGACATCTAATTTCTTCTGGTGGGTTTTCTCAGAAAAGTAACTCATAATCTAAGAGGCATCAGACTGGAAATTGGTTTTTTGCTGGTTGCCTAATGCCATTCCCAGGGTGCCATCCTTCTCATGCTT
Organism: Dasyornis broadbenti; assembly: GCA_013397935.1. Classification (NCBI taxonomy): domain Eukaryota; kingdom Metazoa; phylum Chordata; class Aves; order Passeriformes; family Dasyornithidae; genus Dasyornis; species Dasyornis broadbenti. The sequence goes on along the minus strand of VZRN01004715.1, from coordinate 82,837 downwards.
GTGGCAGTGGTTATATTTCACCCCTTGTTGCTTTTCAGTGCTAACAGTGAATAAATGAAAAAGCTTTTTCCCTGGTCATTCCCCTAAATGTGCTCACGGCCTTTGCTTATCTAGCATGTGTAGGCAAGTTGACACTTTTCCCAGCATAAAGAGCATAGAAATGCTGGCAGCTATAGAGCTCTGGCACAAATAGCCAAGCTGATTTTCACAAATGGACACACAAGTGCTTAGGTCTCTGTTAGGGATTCTAAATCCCCGAAAGTATGCCAAACAGCTGCTCTGCTATTGTCCCAACTTTGCCTTCACTGGACAATAAAATGAGTATTATTTGCCTTTTGTAATCACTATTTATTTCTGCTTTGAGGTTGACATAAACATTGAAAATAGCTGGTCACAAAAGACATCATGATCCAGCTGCCAAATGACCACATGGATGCATCTGAGGCACCTTGAGTATTAAGGCACCGGGCACAATAAAGACACATATGGTGCACAGGAACAGGATCTGGACTGTACGTGACAGTTAATTGAATGAAGATTACAAATCTGGCCTTGGGATGGCATTCAAAATGTATGGAAACCTCCAAATATCAAACTCATCTCCACAGCTGATGATGACTCGATGTATCCTAAGCACTGGTACTAAAAAAAACCAAAACAGATTAAAAACTAGTAAAACTGGTAGAAGTCATTATCCTTTCTTTCTTTTCAGATATCTCTCTCCCCTTTATTAGGAGAGATACTGGCTGAGCCTGAGTAAAGGGTTAGAAAGTTCTAACTAGGTTACTTACTGCATTGTTTGATAGCTATACTTACTTTTTTGGCAGCATAAGCTTGCACAAGTGTATCATGAGCTTCATAACTATATCTTCCCTGCTAAACATTTCTCTGTTCAACTCTTAAATACTCTCCTGGTAAGTTTTCAGATCTTGCTCTTTAGGGGTAATTCAAGTAATCTACTTTTTCAGAGATGAGTCTTGACAGGATTTTACACAATATAATCATGCTCTTTATTTTAACATTCCTTATTTCTACTCTGGTTATCTTTTTCTATATCTGTGTGATTTGTGGTCCTTTGCTTTTTTTTTTTTTTTGATCAAACACATATTTCAGATTGTTCTGTTTATTATTCTCTCAGGCTGTTGCCAAAATATTTTTATGCAACAGTTGAAAAATTCTATATAATGTAAAACAAATAAAGAACCACATGATAAAATGTTAATCCAAGATTCTTAAATGACAAATTCCATTAACTCTTATATACTTGTTATATGACCTTCTCTTACCCTGAGATTAGCTCAGTTGGTTAGAGCATGGTGCTAGTAACACAAAAGTTCTGAGTTCAATTCACTGATGAGTTGAATTTGTTGATCCTTGTGGGTCACTACCAACCCAGAATATTCTGTGATTCTGTAATCTGCGGCAATGAAGAGGGGAAAAAAAGAGCAAATCCAGAATGTTTTCTGTTATGTGGGTGCCCTCATTACTAACCTAAGATGATCCTTACATCTTCTAACACAGTTAAAGGCTGTCTGAGTCTGCTAGCTGTGCAAGCTTACCTGGGTGCCAGGGTTCATACCTTTAGACTGGATGTGAGACTTGCCAGTCGCCCAAGGATCATCAGAAGTGGTCTTCTTGGAGCTGCGACACCAGGATAACATGATCCTGGTCCCTAAAGGAGCACTTGCAGATAGGGGAAAAATATGTGTCAGACGGGAAGCCAATGTGTAATCCTCACTATAGCCTGTCAATTTTACTCTTAGTGATATTAGAAATCTACTTGTTAATCCCTGGTCAGTTTTAAGTAGATCAGCTGGACAATTTTCCTTCCTCTCCCCTATTTTTCTTATTTGCACTGTATCTAAATGTGCTACAAAACTGGAAGTTTTCTGTCCTACCACACAATTGCTTACTCAATTCTGAAAGCACTGCAAAAATTCTACTTTCCTAGAAACAGAAGCTTTGAGGGATATTTCATAATTAAGCGCATTTGATCTATGTTTTTTTTTTTTTTTTTTGTGACCTTTAAATAAAGTATGATACAGGTAATAGGGGTGGCTTTTTTTCCCCAAAGGAAATTAATTATTCCACCTCTTATCATCCTGAATTAGAATGATATGGCAAAACATCAAATTTATTCCTACACTGGAGGCTTAAAAAGCTTTCCTTTAAGCAACATCCTGATTTTAGTTTTCGCAATCATGCCTGCTAACATGTTGCAGTTAAATAACTGTGGGCCAACTGTCTGGGATACCCTGGACAGAAGGATGCTGCATGTACATACCCTGAGGTGCACAGCGCTAACCACTGTTTGTCTGGGATATCGAGCTCTCCAGCAGCTCACTCTTGGTTATTGTCACGATTCCACCTGAGATGTGGTTGGGGTGGTGGGGTAGGGAGGAGGATTCATGGATATGACTATTGCTATTACAGTGTTTTCTTTTAATTCATCAAGCTACTGTTGGATGCTTGCTTTCTTTCTCAGTTTGATACAAACCTGAATACCACAGGGATTTATTATAATTCCATATGCACTATGAACTCCAAATGTGGGGTAAGCTAAATCATAGTATAATCTGCCCTAGGAGCTTTATTCATGCATTCAAAAGGGAAACAGAATTATTTTATGGGAGATATAATTAAATCTGTGATTCTTCTCTGTTGAAAAGCTCTATGATCCATCCTAACAAATGCTGTTATATGATTCCTCAGGGACTAACACGGGACAAACAAATATTGAAACAGTTTTTTATTTCATTTTGCAAATGAAAATGTCAAGAAGCATATCTATTTGCCACAAGAAAAAACATCATATTTAAAATTGCCTAAACCAAATTTGAATGTTGGGGTAAAATTGAAATTTCAACACACGAAATTTTTCATTATAAAAATTTTGAGCAGAAGTTGTCCAAAAATTCCACAAGTTTGTTTTGACAACATTTCAAATCACTGTAAGATATCAATGCTTTTAGTGGACTCCTCTGGTAGTAAAAATGTCAAAAAGGATATATTAAGAAATAAACTACTCTTAGGTTCATTCTGTTCTTCATGAAATTAATGAAGTGTTACTAATGATTTTCTCCAGTTTTTACAATTAACACTGTTCCTCAAATTGGCTCAGCTTAGAGGAAGTAAAGACATTTCTCATATTCTGTCTAATTGGTGATGTAAACTGACAGAAGTGGTAGCAGCATGACTTAAACATGTTGCTGTTAAATACCCTAATCTTTGGCTACAAATTAGTTAGAGTTGATATGAACATCATGAAATCACTTGTCTTTAGTGTTCCACTGTATTATGTTGTGGTAAGTGATTCTCATGTGGATACTGTGAATGAGGAATGGTTCCTTACTCACACTATGTCATGGTATTCCTATTATTTCTCTGAAACTACATCCCTACAGTCTCTATCGCCACTGCTATACTGCAACTGCCATATACAGCATAAATTCAAGAAGAGGGACTGGATTATGAGAGTCGATGGAAAAGGACTACAAATAAAAATGGTGGTAAAGTGCATTAACACTTAATGGACACAATGAAAGAGGAATCTATGCATATGCAACAACACACGAACCTGTCCCAGCAGTGTCTCCAAGCATTCGGAGTCGGGCAACACAATGGGAAGGAGGGAATTGAGTTAGAAAGCAAAGAGGGAAAAAAGAGTGAGGTATGACAGTTAAAACAGGTGAGACCTTTGTTAGAAGAAGAAAATAAGCAGGTAGGTCAGGCATTGAGGAAAAATTAGTCAATGAGGAGGAGATGGCTGCAGAAGACAAAATCATTGAATTCTTTACAATTCAATTATTGTTCCAAACTTTATTGCATTCTTGATTTTTTAAATCCTACACCTGCTTTCAATTCCTTTCACATTGCTGCTCATACTCTAAATAATAAGGCATTTTTATCCTTTAAAAAAGCAGCAGATTCTACTGTTTGTTGCACAATACATAAGATTTACTTTGTGTCAGGATTATGATGAGGCTGACTTGATTTATGTAAAACAAATGTGGGGGTTTTTAACCCCAAGAAAGCACAAAGAAAAACATATAGATGAGGACCCAGAGACAGCAAGATAATGAACTATATTCTACGAATCTTTGGCAGTTTGAGGTACACACTACAAAGATGATTTTTCATGCAGAATTCTTTAAAACTCTTGTACATTATGCCATCTGCCCTAGTGTTCTATTTCCAGATCACTTTTTGATCTTTACAGAACATCTTGTAGGATCACTGTCTATTTGTAAATAGTAGTTACATTTTAATTCATACTTTTGCAACAGAGTGAGTTGGTTACAAGGATATGTATGCTCACATATATAGCTATTTCCTTTTAGTGGCCTCCACACCATGTGTTAATTGACACTGTAAAGAAAAGGGACTTAAAACACATGCACACAGATAGGCTTAGATATCTTGGTCCTCAGCTTTCCTTCCCAAGTAATTAATATAAAGATCAACAAAGTCAAACTACAGGACGTGATGGTTCTTTGCTTTTTAACTTATAGGCTGATGGCCTTCAAGATTTTTATAAGTTTCTCAGCAAAATAAGTAAGGGAGAAGTATTTAGCTTGTCCCTGCATTACTCTGATTACTCTGTGATAGAAAGTTTCTGGTCTTTAGTCAGATTGGAGCTGCATATGATTACTCAGTGTTTCTTGCTGTGCAGTAAGGGCATTGGACAAAATCATCAGGTGCCAGCCCAGGACAAATGAAAAGTACAGTTCACATAATGCTTAACTAAACTGCAGAAACAAGTACAGACTGTTGTAAATGACATATCATAAGGATTCAAAAGTGATTAGGTGCTCCAGTAGGAGCTGGTTTTCACAAATTCTTGGTATTCTACAGGAACAAATTGCCCTTGATAAACCTCCTCCACCAAATGTCTATTATTAGCCATTTTGGAGTCAGGAGAGAGGGCTAACAGCATTTTTTATATCAGCATCATTCCTATAACGTGTTCCATGCTCACAAACTGGTGTGCAGAATAAATTCTTCCACTTTCTAATGCATGTGATCTCTTGATGACCATGCCAAACAGAAAGGATTTTGGTGCAATTTATAAATAATTTGAGTAATCCTAGTATTCTTGGGTTGCACTATCACCTCATTTACTCTTATTATTAAAATATGCATTCTACTAAAGTTTCAGGCACAGCTGTTTTTCATATGGAGTATTTTTCTTTTTTCTCTTGAAAAGCCAGCTGTCTGTCACTTTCAGATAATCCCTTAGCATAAGAAGAATATTACAGGATTTGAAGACTTGAAGACTTGCTGTCCTGTAAAAACCTGATCATTTCAACACACTGACACAGCATTGTTTTACCACACATAATTTTTTACTTAATATTTGCCTCATTAAATCTTAACATTCATTCAAATACATAATTTAATACAAGTTTTTTCACATGTGTAGTGTTCCTTTTTGACTCAAAAAAACTTTAGACTTTAGAAGCAGAGTGAACATAATTCCTTGGTAGTTCAGGCCCAGGGAAACTTGATGCAATTATTCCATCTCAATTAAACTGCACATTCTGGTCTAAGGTTTATCAGTAATCTGTACATGAGCTTAAAAAAAAAAAGTTATGTCATGTTCTCTGTGTTTACAAAATCACAGAGTGAGGTTGGAAGGGACCTCTGAAAGTCATCTTGTCCATCTCCTTAAATGAGCAGAGCTCAGGAACACAGCTTTTAAATATCTCCAAGGATGGCAGCTCCTCAAACTCATTGGGCGATCTGCATCTATGCTTGCTTGCTCTGTGTTTGGATGGAACATCCTGTGCTGCAATTTGTTCCCACAACCTCTTGTCTTGTAACTGAGCACCCCTCAGCAGAGCTTGTCTCTGTCTTCTCTACCCTCCCTAAATACCATCCCTTCAGGTATTTATAGGCATTGATGAGATCCCTTCTCCAACTTCCTGCAGGGTAAATGAACCGTTAAACAGTCTCAACCCTTTCCTGGCCTTCCAATAGCTCCAGTCTCCAGTAACTCCAGTGCTGAGTAGAGGGAAAGGATGGCCTGCTTTTCCCTGCTGGCAGCACCGCTCCTAATGCAGCCCAGGATACCATTGTCTCTTATTTTCATGGGGCACACTGCTAGTTCATGTTCTACTTGACCACTGGTACTCCAGTGTGTTTTTGTGCAAAGCTGCTTTCCAGACATGCAGTCCCCAGCATATATTTGCACGTGGCCTTTTCACTCTCTTTGTGCAGGACTTTGAACTTCCCCCTTGTTGAACTTCAAAGGCGCCTCTCAGCCCATTTTTCCAGCCTGTGAAAGTCCTTCTAGATGGTAGCACGACCCTCTGAGGTCTCAGCCACTCCTCCTAGTTTTGTGTCATTGGCAAACTTGTTGCAGGTACGTGCTGCCTCATTATTCAGATTGTTAATGAAACTACTAACCAGAATGTGACTCAGTATTGACCCCTGAGATAAACTGCGAATGATAGGCCTCTAATGAGCTTTCAAGAAGCTGATCATTACCCTATGAGCCTGGCCATTCAGCCAATTTTCAATTCATCTCACTGTCTTGGTTTGCAAGCTGCAGTGTGAGCTGCAGGTTGAACTCTGGGTGATGAGAGCCTGAGGCACGAGGCCGTGACCTGCTGACCTTTACATAACAAAGGGCACAGGACCTGTGGTCCAGCCAGGGGATCGGACATAGCAGGAGCTGTTGGCCCCCAGACTCTCTCTCTTGCTCAGACCGTGACAGTAGAAAAACCCAAGGGTTCCTTTGTTCAGGGTCCCTCCTTGGAGGCACCAGCTCAAGCTTTATTTTGTTATTTAGTTATTGCACCATGATTAAATTGTTTGAAGGATCTGGGTGTCTGAGACTGCAATGGGAAACCTGGGACTGAACCTGTGAGGAAACCTGGTGGGATTGTGAATCTAGGGGCTGTAGCTGTGAAGGGATCTCGGTCCTGTCTCAGGTGATGCAAGAGTGACTGTGCCAGAGGGCTCCTGGATGGTCAGACAGGAAGCTTCTTTAAGAGTTTTATCTTCACCCATACATCATTTCTGTTCTAAACTGTTGTTAACCTATTTTTGCATTCCTTTCTCATGAAAAGGTGCTTAAGCTTATGTAGAGTGCAGCAAAGAAGAACTCATTCTAGTGCCAAGAAAACTTAAAAAGGTAAGATGTGACCAAGGACTCAGAGGTTTTAAAAATGTTTGCTAACATCTTAAAAGATTCTCCAATTTTACCTGTGCAATAAAAATAAATGGATTGTTTCCATCTTTTATCACTGAAAACTGTTAGACATGTGTCAATAGAAACAAACAGAGTTTTCTTAGGTGTCTAATATTTTAATAGTATAAAGTAGAGGATGGTCATATTTACACCAAATGCTTTTTTTTTTTTTTTGGTAATTTTGCTCCTTAATACTTTTCAGTTTAAAGCATCTATGGTGCACATAGACTCATCTGAACGTTCAGGTATGAAGTGATACAAATAAAACAAAGTTTTATTTATTGTTATTCTCATTCAAGTGTGGTCCTTTTAAAAGACTGAACTTTCTGGGAAGGATGTTGAGGCATTTTCTTTCTCCATAACTGAACACTTTCCTTGAGAGTTTTCTCCCTAAAAATCAAAACATCAGATTGCTTAATGGTCTTTGTTGTTTGGAATACCATGAGGTATGGCCATACACAAAAGTCTCCACTTTTATTAGGTGAGAAGGCTGCACCCCTTTCCCTGAGTTTAGGTGTTGTGATATTGTATTGCTCACTAATTAGTTATTAGGCATCTTGCTCTAGTTAGCTCTATGAAGGCATGAAAGTAGTGTTTGCAGAGCAATACAATTTGTTCCACACATGGCAGTCTGTCTTAGCAACAGAAGTCTGGAATCACATTTCTTCTCATTTTGAAGTCACACTGGGAGATTTTTCAGGTGTTAGAACTGCACTTTCAGATCTCTCTGTGCTCTGGTTTAAGCTGTCTTTGGAATTATCTCTTCTTGTGAAACCCTGAGCGCTGACAACAGGTACATTCAAATGGAAAATAAATTTCATCTGCTTCAGGAATAAATCCCATATGTATCCAAAACAAAGCTTTCTCTGAGCCTATCAATCAGCAAGTCATGTAGGAAAGAATTCAAACATCACTAAATAAACATGATGACTTGCTCTGTGTTAAAAATATTGATGTTGAGTATTCAATATATAATGTCATAAGAGAAAAATATTTGTTTGGCCTGATTTGTTTGGCCTCTGGTTACACACATAACCAGAATCTCTGCCAGAAAGAAAAGTGAGCTTCATATTGTTTTATATTGACACTTAGATATAACATAGGTATAAGTCTTTTGGAAAAATCTTGAAAAGCAGAGGAATTGTGGGAAAGTGAGAAACAAACCTTGTGCTCCTTTCTTCTCATGTTAGGCTCAAAAGATGTTATAGCAAAAGACTGCAGACAGTCAGTGCGCCTTCATTTAAAGCAGTTATTAAAATTTTTCCCCCTGTCTCAGTTTTGTGAGGTTTCATGGTGGAGGAGGGGATGGGTCTTCATCAACTTGAAAGAAAGAATGGAGTTACCAAGGGTTCGTAGAAACTTCAATTTCCAAAAATCATCTAAAAATCCTTTCTTACATTATATGGTTTTTACTGATATTTCTGTTTCCTTTGTATTCTAGGAGACCATTTTGTTTCTCACTGGCTTACACACTGCTCTGAAAAGAAGACAGAAGGCCAAAAGACCACCAGAATATTTCTGTTTTTAAGGAAAAAAGTTGTTCTGAAGTATCAGACATGTGCATAAGGCAATGCAGATCACCAATTTCTATCTCAGAAACAAAACCATGCATGTATGCATGAGTGCAGAGATTACATCTAATAAAAACAGAGAACAGAGTTGATTAATTTGTGGATTAAAGAGAATAGTTTCATTTTCCTTAGGTTTATCTCTTAGAGGGAATCAAAACCTGAAAAATAATAAGTATCATAGCCTAAAACTTCTTGTTTACGGCAATATTTTGCCACTAAAATAGGTAAATTGTTGTTTGCCATATCCAGTGGGCTACAGCTATGTTCACCCAGAGTACCATCCTATTCAAGAAGAAAAAGATACATGAAAAAAATACATACTTGACTTTGAGTGAGGCTATCTGGTTTCCAGCAATGGAGAACTGGTTTGACTGCGACTTTATAGTATCATCGAAGTACAATTTTAAGGCGTAGTGTTCCACATCTAGTGCCAAAAAATAGTTCTGTACAGAACTCTATTTGTTGTAGATAAAATCAACTCTTTCTTTGACTTTACTTGACTTTGACTGTTTTCTTTAACCACTGTGAGAAATGGATGTATACTTACAAAGCAATTAGCTCATGTGGGAGAGGTATGGGAAACATGAGAAAAAGTTCTCTGACTAGATATCAATGCTTGAATTAAATTGCTTACAAGAAAAATTGGGCATTTCAATCACTGCATTTTTTGGGTTTTTTTTGTTTGGTTGATTGGGTTTCTTTTTAGGAAAGAATTAGTTAAAGTGATTCCCTTACAGATATTTAACTAAGCAGTTCTGAATGACATTCAAATGCTCCCTCATCTGTTTAGAGAAGGAATGATGTTAAGGAAGCTATTGCTTATATGTCTTAACTGTGAACTGTGAGCATCTGACAGAAACTCAGTGACCCTATGAGCCTGACTAATTCCCAAGATCCAGAACCTCCTAGCAGCCCTCCCCTCCTCTGTCCACAGAATATTTTATTTGCCTGTGTCATATTAGAGACGTTGTATGTAACAGAGCAACTGCTGCATGGATGTTACTCCCAATGTCCTACTAACCTGATGAAACTAGTAAGCGTAAGAGATCTGTACAGATCTTCTTGGCTACACAGCTGGCCAAGAAGTAGCAGAAAAACTTCCAATTAAGAAAGCAAGGGAAGTGACAGAACCAGAAGTAAATCTGGTTTTTAACCAGAGGTAAGCAACAGAGCCTTGTGATATACTGCAAGGTACCTAAGCTGTCAAAATCATAATTGAATCCTCTGTTATCCTGGGTCCAATGACATTTTTTTTTTTCTACTGAGAGAATAATTAGAAAATCATGTTGGAACACATATCTAATCAAGGGCCTTCAGTTTATTTGCTCCTTCTTATATAAAGGGTTACACATGCCTACAATTCTGGAAATACACCAGGTATTCCAAGCATTTTTTACCAGAATATTAGTGAAATAAGGAAAATAAGTGCACAAGTAAGCAACTTACAATTCAACTTCTGCTGAATATTTTGAGGACGGTTTTTAAAAAATTTGTTCTTTTTTTTTTTGGCCCTTTTGATCTTTTATTTTTGCATGTAATAATATGAAAATGGTAAGGCTTTTTGCTGCTGAAACAACCTTGGTTGTATACAAATACAACCTAGAACATTTAGCAAATGTTTATGTTTTCCATACCAAAGGTACTGAATATATTTACATATTGGCTGAAATGTATAGAAATATGTTTAAATTATATAATATTGAATTTAATATTTCATTAATATGAATATAATATTAACAATGTTTCCTTTGAATATGCCACATGTTTATATATGTAATTATCAATAATCTCAGAATCTATTTTATTGTAATAATAAAGTATTATAATAGAACCCTTTGTCACATGATCTTATGCCTTGTTTTATAAGAATATGAAAAAAATAAACCTTTTATTATATTTTATCTATAGAAGCATCAGATACAGTTTGCCATAAAAGAAATTCCTCTTAAGAGGACATAATGCAGGAAGTCTGTGTGACAATGGGGAAGTGGATTTAACCCCATAAAATTGGTATAAAGAGAGACACAAGAGAGCAAGGTGTAGGTCCCTTGTTCAAGATGCACTGCGTTTACTTCAAAGCATACTTATTTTTGTAGAAAAGATTATACATACATACAGCACTGTATATTTGTATTAAATTCAGAATAATGTAAACATAGTGTTTAGTGGATTTTAACATTAGTTCCCTTTTAGTAGAATACTTTAAATGGTTGTGGTTTTATTCTTGATATTAAAATGCAGGTAAGTAATGTTGAAAACTGTTTTGAATCCCACTGATCATTGGCACCAATGACTGCTCACCAGTGAGATGATAGTACTTATGTGTCAGCTGCTACACACAAACAAGAATTAAAAAAAAAAACAAACCTCAAATCTTTGAATATTTTTTCTTTTAAAAATTTAAAATTTCAATTTGAAAGAAAATGGAAGTAGCTCATGGAGTTTTCACTCCTTGGCACTTCAAATGGTTTTGTTTCTATCTTTTCCCAGTTACACAAAATATGATTGACTCTGTGCCCAGATTTGAGATGCTAACAACAATATTGCACTTTTGTAGCTTTCTCTGCTAGGCCAGGATAATGGTCATGTTAATATTTGAAAACAACTCACAGTCACTGTATGCTATTTGTGGCATAAGGAAAAAAGCTTTAAATAGTAACAGTGTATTTTTGGGGTTTTTTTTAAACAAACTAAGCTTCAGTGGAAGATCCCTTAAGATCAGTCATCAGGGTAGTGCAATGAATTGTAAAAAGAACATGTATCCCCTTCTAGTGTCTCCAGATATCTGCCCTGCTTAACCATCAAAGCTTAGACTTGCTTTTTCCAGGCACCCGTACTGGGGCATCCTCTGGCTTTTATTCATCAGACCTTTGTTAACATTTTCAGGAGTTTTCCTATTTAATTTGACTGGGAGTGGATGCATTATTGAATTATTAAAATGTTGCTCTTTTTTGAAGAGCAAGTTCTTGTTCGCTTTAGGTTAACATTACCCCAAGAGTAATAGTGCAAAAGTAATTATTAGGTTATTAATTTAACAAATCTTTGTTTTAAATGTAATAGAGTTCAATTTTGAGAATAAAGCTATAGACTTCATACTTAATTTTACCATGGAAAAAAACCACCAACAAACCTCTCATAAACCACAGAAAGTATAAATGCCAGTGGCTGTATAAGAGCTAACATTGTATTGTTACTAACATTTTGGATTTAAAAAGTTTACAGATCAGTACAACTTCATAATGAAGTTTAAACAGTTTTATATACACTACACAGCCAGTCTACAGGTATGATAGACTGCAGTTCAGACATGCTGGTTATTTGCAGTAGAAATGGAGAGAAGGATCTGTGGATGAATTTATTCAGGGCTCCATGCTGTGAAATATACATTAATCATGAAGCATCATGCTCATGCAAATGTGCAGCAGCCTAATTAGGCATACAGAGTAGAACATTTGGAATAATGTTATGAGCTATTGGACTTCTGAAATATGTTCCTCAGCCAAATTCTCAAAAGCAAAGTAGATCTGAGATGCCTTTTTACTTTTGAAAACAGGTGTACAATTGTCTTCTTAGTGCTTATTTCATGCCTTCAACTTTAAAATAAAGCTTGATCCCAGTTGGCATGATATTTTCCTAGTCACTGAAAAGTAGCTGTGGATATTCTGAATCACTGACAAGAAAACAAAATGTTCATTCAGAACTCAGACATGATGAGAATTTTGAGAATCCTGTATTTTGATAATTTTTGTTATGTGTTTTGGGCGTTCTGTCCTCTGAAAATATTGAGGTTGAATCTGGCACTTTCTTTCTTCTTGCTACAACACGTGATTAATCAAAATATCCTGATTCACATTCTGAGAACTCTATCTTAAACATAAATATGCTGAATATTAAACATTGTGCTTTAGAATACAAGGTTTCATTACACAAATTAATTCATGCTCTTATTCAAAAATTACTCTTTAACAAAACTAGCATGTGTTTCCTACTTCCATGAATGTTTGTCAGGTTTTCTTCACATCTATTAAAAAGTCAAGCAGTAATTTACTTATTTTTTGGTAGCTGCTGTGGAGAAAATGAAATTAGTATTTATGAACCAAGTCATTAGTGTCATGGTAAACAGCTCAGCACTAAGCAATCCTAAAATAATTGTACCTTTCATAAAATAAGCTCATCTTGTGGGCTGGGGTCCTAACATTTGATCTATGCATTCTTCATTTGTTCACAGGTTAGTGTATAGATCAAGTTCCATCTATACATAATAGCAAAACACACGGTGCCTTTTATGTGTACAAGAACGATTATGCCTGACAACAACAGCAAATGTCTGAAGACTGCCACAGAAAGAGGGAATGACCTTTAAATAAAGGTGCCAATATACTTTGAAATATCTGAAGATGCTCCCTGCTGTGGTGTCTCATGATGTGTGGAGATTCTAGTGGAAATGGGTGTTCCAGCTGCAGTAGAGCGTCAAATGGAAGCTAAACAGTGAAAATTTTAGGTGGTAGGCAAAAGACTTGTCCTTTTTAAAAGATATGAGAAAGAGATGAGAGAGTGAGATTTTGTGGGTTTTAAGTTGCAGAGGACACATTGTCATCTGAATATCACACCATATCACAGTATGATGAGGAGGCTGATGGTCTTCTACCTTTCCAGAAGAGGATTATTGGAGCCCCTTATAAGGAAAAGTATTGTGCATTTTGTTGTATTTTATGATCATATGAGTACTTTTCGTGAATAGTTCTGTATTCTGGGAACACATCAAGAAAATGAGAAGAAATTAATAATTTATTGTTATTAATGATTAGTATATGCACTTTGTAGAAAGCCATAGGTTCATATCCCAGGTAGCTTCTAGCTGGAAAGCTGCTAGAATGCAGACCTCAAAAAGTTAAGCAGTCTTCTTTTATCATATCAAGATAAGTAAAACAGAAAGTGTGAAATTCCAGAATTTTTAAGTCTTCAGAACAATCTCTACCAACTGCATTCTTTAACTTAGCTATTCAATGTGCTAAAGTTGTTAAGATTGATATTTTATTCGGCTAAAGTCAGCATTTTTTCTTTTTTCTATAAACAGCATTTGCAATAATTATGAAAGAGAACTAAAAGCGAATTCTGAGGTGAAGCAATCACCTTTTCTCATACATGAACATCAAGTTTTTCCGGTATGATTGTTGAAGGCAGGTCTAAAAAGATAAAAGCTCACATAGCAAACAAACAAGTCCTATACTTAAAAAAAAAAAAAAAAAAAAATTATTTTAAAACCTTTGACAGCATTTTCAAGCATTTGTCAACATTTCAAATAGTTACCTAAATAAATGTATCAAACATCCAGTTTTTGTGTTTGTTTCTTTTGTATGTCATACACTCATCGTCTATGGAAGACACAAATTGAGAAATTTAAGAAATTTAAATTTAAGAAATGTTGAAATCAGGGCATCCCCAAGTGTACAAACTCTCTTTTTGTATGATTTCACTTAGAGTCTGCATGTTTTGTTTGGGGAAAAAAATGAAGGGAAAAAGTGAAAAAGTAAAATGTTGTTGAATCTCAGTACACTGTATTACACACATCAAATATTTGTGCAGATGGATGTATTTTTCCAGAACATTCTTTAAATAAGAGAAAAAATAGAGGTGTTATGGCTACTCACTTGAGAGAAATTGTAGATGAGGAGGGAACACACACATTGTCAACAGAGAGTAAAACAGAGATACAACTTTTAAAAGGTCTTGTATCCACCAGTCCCTTCAGGAAATTTCAAAAAATAGCTATTTATGAAAAAAAAAATGTTCTTATGTTTGTCTTTTTTTCAGTTTATAGTCACAGTTTCATAAAAAGTACATCTTTCTTAGGCAAGTGACTACCACTGATGGCAAACAGTGCAACTTCTTTTGGAAGAAAATCCTGCTCATTTTTACTGAAAACACATGCTGTCATTAGGCACCATTGGTTCTATACACAGTTGTCAATAGCAACCAGACCTGAACCCATTTTATGCTTCTAGTGCTTTATAAACATTCTGAAATCCGCTGTTTTCATTCACGTCTAGTTCAATCACTGTCTTCACCTCTGACCATTACTATGGTGCCCTAAACGTGTCACTTCACATTTTCCCATTTCAAGTTTTCAGTGAAGAAAAATGTTCCCCGGTTTCCTCTAGGATCTGAGAGCTGTCAGTGAGTGGCAGTCAGGAACTCTGGCTCTTGGTTGAGGTCTAGGTGTGATGAGAGAAGAACCTCCTGTACAGCCAGAGGGAACAATTTATGATGACATCTCTTAAATTTCAGCTCTGGGCTGCTGGGAGCAGGGTGAGCTTTCAAGAGCAAGTAATGAGGCAAGAAGGTGAGTTCCACAAAGACAATCATCACCTGCAAATTAGCAGAGTTATGTCTTGAATTTTCATTGTTTCAAGTAAATCATACTTTACACTTGAATTTGGAGAGTGAGCAATGTCTTATGTTGAAATTCTCCTTTATTACTCTTAGCAGCTCTAAAAATAGAACTAAATTTTAATTGAAAAATTAAAACAGTGCAGTAAGAGAGTAAGGACTAATTACCATGTTTCAAAAATCCCTTAATATTATGGCAAATCTTATGCCTTCAGAGCACAGAATAAGGATATTCTGAATTCACAGACCTGTCAGTTATCTAATAAAGTTAAAATTGAGATTAAAATCCCATAAGCTAAATAATAAAAAAAAACTTCTTAAACGTTTTGGCCTTCTTGAACAACATTTTTTATAATAGAAAATAAATTGAAAATATGTTACAAAATGTCTATTTGCTCCCCCAGAAACTCTCTGAAAAATTCAATAGTCTTTTTGCACAGGCATAATCATTACAAAATTTTAAATTTGGGTTTGTGATCAAGGCAAGAGTATTTAAAACAAATATCTCTTTTGGATCAACCTAATATACTTTATTTTACTGTTAAACTGAGACAGGCACCTTTCTTCTTATCTTAGAAAAATAAATTTCAAAGCATAAACACCATTCCAAGCGGAAGAATATCAGTGGTAGGATTTTTTCTAGAAGACTTAGTGATGCTGTTCGGACTGAGACTATTTTATTTTTACCTTAATAGTAGTTTTGCATGTTCCTTAATCTTCAGACCAGTTTTTCTGAGACCTGCTTACCTGCCAGCCCTTGCATCCGTGTTAGGATGATCTCTTTGTCTTCTCTGACTTGAAAGTGGACTACATCCCATTCTAGTAAGCTGACTTGCATCTTGTCTGACACATGGACTTCAGTCTTTACAAGAAACGTGTAATCAGCGACAAGGGTATCTAACCTATGCCTGCTGACACCAAAGGAGTACTTAGCTGACTGGAGACAAGATCAAATTTCTTGAAACAATGGCACTTTGGAAATGTGGTGTTATGAGTGTCAAAACATGTTCTTTTCTGAAAGGTGTAACTGACCCCTCCAATTCATCACATCCTCTAAAAATGCTTATGTTTTTCTATCTGCTTTGTTCAAAAAGTACAAGGTTGGTCATAGTCATATTATCTCTTTCAAAGTGTGTTAGTCTCTTTGACTTTTGAAACTCTACTGCATTTTAAACAAGGAAGTTTAAATGCCTGCATAGCAAGGGCTTTTCAGAAAGTTTGGGCATTATATGACAAATAACCCAGGTTTGTCTCTATATATCTTTT
This sequence comes from Dasyornis broadbenti, assembly GCA_013397935.1. Classification (NCBI taxonomy): domain Eukaryota; kingdom Metazoa; phylum Chordata; class Aves; order Passeriformes; family Dasyornithidae; genus Dasyornis; species Dasyornis broadbenti. The sequence continues at coordinate 66,415 of VZRN01004715.1, read as the reverse complement.
GAAAGGAGGTGTGTGAATTATACAGACAATAAATTCTTAGGATTTCTGAGCTCATAAAGTTTAGTTGTGCCTTATACATATTCTAACTTCATTTTCATCTTAATCCCTGCGATCTGCATCAGCTAATTCTTAGGTATTTCCCTTACTTTTTCAAAGACTGTGAAGGAATCAGCCCTCCTTAAACCAGTGAAATTTAGAAAATTTGTGAAGGAAGAAATAAACACCACAAGCTGATCAAGTGACTTCACAGATAAAAAAAAGTACTTTGCTTCTCTGAATACCATGATGTGTACTAGTTTCCTCCATAAGCAGTGGGCATCGATTCCTTTGATATGATCTGTATTATACCAAGCTTTATCTATATTAATAGAGAATATCATAACCCAGGATACTGAATTAACTCCATGTCATCACAATTTTATTAATTAATTAACTATCTAACTGAAGAAAAAATGTCTTTTTGCTGCCGAGTCCAGGAGGAAAAGGACAAGGATGAGGACTGGCCAGGGTGTGATTTGGACCATCTATGGAAAACTAGTGGCAAGGTTTACAGATTTATTTCTCCAGAGGTCTTAGAAAATAACTCTGCATACTAGGGAAAGTGTGAGAGTTGTTGATTCAGAACAGGGTCTGCCTTTCTTTCAAGAAATCTCTCCCTCTTTCGCCCAGTTTCTCAACACCAAATCCATTAGTGCCCTTTACTCTTATGAATATCTCTCAGCTGTAAAGTTACTGTAGAGGGACAGCCAACTGCCTAGGATTACAAATTACAGCAGAGATCCTCCACACTAGACAGATCGCTCATCATAGACCCTGACACTGCTGTTTCACAGAGGTCATTCTGTTTGTCTAGTGGCAAATGCTTGTAACAGTGGATGCATCCTTTTATGTCAAAATGCTAACTGCATTGAAATTTCCTGTTTTGTAAACATTTTATGCAGTTTCTTACATTGTTCCTTGAAAGATGTCAGCCTTTTCTTTCTATGTGAAAATATTAGTATTCATATCTAACTCAAATAGGATCATTGACTGTCACTTTGTTACTTTATTTTACTTTTTTATAGCCAAGCCTTGAAGATTTAACTCAAATGATTCTCATTTGGGGCAAGAGTTTGCAATTTTTATTTAGGTTACCTTGTGTCTTATCATCTCACTCTGCTATTGATGGAGTGAGAAAAACAAGGCTATGAAATCCTAATAAAAAGAACGCTTTCGTTTCTATTTGGACATTGCTATTAAAACGGTGCAAAGGTTCTTCGATGTTTAAAATATTCCTCTCTGTCAGTCTCTGAAGTTGTCTCTATTCCTACTAAATAAATTCAAAGATTAACAGTAGGTGATATCTGACTCCATTTGTAAAACATATCTAAAATATAATTTAGTGTTTACCTTTTCTTTGCATGCATAACAACCACCCTTGGGTTTAAATTTATTTTATGATGCCAATGATACCAAGCATGTTGTGAGTTAAAGACAAACACATTTCCATAATCAAGATATATCTGGAAGATTTAGCAACATTCTTTTATAAGAGTATTTTTATAGGTGCTCTGCATTTTAAAGTACTTTTTTTGATAACTGAAGCAGTGCAAAATCTTCCTGTGATCTTTCAAAGCTGCAACTTGCAAAGTCCCTGATAGCCATTACACTGTTACACATCCCCTTTGCAATTACAATTCTGTCTTCTGTGCACAATGCATTTGAACTATTGTCACAACTACCTCACAGTTTTCTAGAATGCCCATTAAATCAGAAGTGTACCACAGTTCTTCAGTTGTTTCTTAGATGTGGGTTTGGGTTTTTTCCTCATAGTGCTAAATTAGTTGATTCTTAAAATATTGATTAAGGCCCTTAGGGTTGCACACTGATCTAAGACATGCTTGTTGAAAACTGAATTATAGATAAGTTTTCCCACATACTGGAAGAGAATAGCTTAGATGTTCAAAAAAGAAGTTGGTGACCTACTCACTTTAAAATTGAAAAAATTTACTTATTAACACTCCTAGAATTGCATAATACTTAAGGCACACTAAGTTGGACAAAGTTAGCAATGAAAATATTTGAACAGGCTGTGTTCTAAAAAATTCAAAATTATCTTTTATGCAAATTTTCATATAATTAAGGATAATGACCTTGGCTCAAATCAGAAAATATACCTTGTATTTTATAAAACAAAACTGCCAGTCATGATAAAAGAGTTTATTTGTTGTTCTAAATTTTCAGTTATTATAGTTAATTTGAAAAACATAAACAGGAAAATCTAAGAGAATGTAGTAACAGAATACTGCTAACATTCTACTAGGTAGGTTTTTTATTTTCAATGTATTTGAATGTAGTTAGTATATTTATTAATATTTTGCTAGCAATATTCAAAATAAAAAATAATATGTTTAAGGTAAAAAACTAAAAATTTTAGTCCAAAATTATTCTATAGATAATTGGATGACATCATCATAACACATAAGTCATCACAACTAGATGCAACTTTCTCATGTGAGAAAAAGGACTGACATACTAAATTTCTTGTGTATATGCTGAATTTATGTGATATTAGAAACACAGAATTAATTAAAATAATACAAAGTGAAGAATTCCATCATTTGATGACAAAATAATATTAATGATAAGGAATATGGAAAGGAAAGCCACATAGGAAATGAAATTTGTGTATGAAAAGGAAAAGATCCTCTGTTTCCAAAAATAAATTAGCAGGTATGCAAGGGCAAGATGTCACATTGATTTTTGATCTGTGAATTAGAGTTTCAATTTGTCTGAAAATGCCACAGACTTATAAGAGCAGTTCCCCAGCTTGTATTATCTCCATGTCAGAATCCTAGCAACCAAGTAATTTATTTTACATTTTGTAAAAAGTCCCCAAACTATGATTCTTTGGGGAGGTTTTACTTCAAGGCACAAACTCTGAGCATTAGATTGTGTTGAGATAATCACTGCACAGCAAGAAATAGGTAGTTGGAGCAAGCTTCTCTTTTATGTTTCCTTCTAGGCCAGATTTGCTGTGTATTCTTCATATCATTGTGCCATAGTTCTTCCAAGAATAGAAGAATAAGGATGGGGGTTTTTTGAAAGAAAATACTTACAGGCAAGGGCATCTGGAATCTTGTATTTTTATTTTTCTTTTTTTGCTTTAGTCTACAGTTTAAGATATGAATAAATCTACTGAAATAGGAACAATCCCTGTAGGAGAGACAGAGAAGAAGGTGGTTCTGTCACTCTCAGCTTTTTCATGACCTCCAGGTTAAGACTATCAGTATGCTAATTTCAACACAATTAATACATTTTATATACATATATGTATTTTAGTGGAGTTTATATGTAACAAAGATAAATCCTAACTGACTGGGACATATGGGAGCTGGTGGTACAGCCAGCAGCAGTCTGGAAAGCATTAAGAGGGTCTACAGAGCCCCAGGAGAGGCGGTAAAGGGCTCGAGCTCAAATAGTGATTTCATCACTCCTCCAGGTCAGAGTGGGGCATGCGAGGGACTGTTCACCAGGAACTTGAGTGATAGGATAAGGAGAAATGTGTACAAATTGAAAGAGGAGAAATTTAGGCTTACATTAGAAAGAAATTCTTTATTGTGAGGGTGGTGAGATACAGGAAGAGGTAGCCCAAGGAGGTGGTGAGCACTCCAACCCTGGCAGTGTTCAAGGCCAGGTTGGAGAAGTCCTTGAGCAATTTGGTCTAGAGAGAGGTGTCCTCTCCCCATGGCTGGGGAGGTTGTGACCAGATGATCTTTAAGGTCCCTTCCAACCTTTAACTTTCTATGACGCTATAACTGGATACGCAAATATGTGCAAATGGAAAATAATCTTGCATTGTTTTTTAAAGAAATGTATGAAGAAATGAGACTGAACAGCCCTCATACAAAACACTACATAAGTTGTATTTGCACTGTGTAAAAATTCTTGTGTTTTATCCCATGTAACATCATATCTTGATCCCATGTAAAATGATATCTTAGCACCTAGACCAATTAGCTATGCAGAGGATAACCTATCCTTAGAAGGACCATTCTATCATATCTATATTTTTTTCTGAAACCCAAGCATTGACCAAGTAGTTCAGAGGAAAATGAAAATGTATGTTTTATTATCCAGTGTAGATATTAATTACCCTATAGCATTTGCACAAGTTCCTCTCGTGGACTTTGTGCAAAACTTTCAAACATCAGACCACAATGCAAACATGAAAGGATTTATGTAAGGTTTTGCAAGAAAAGACTTAAAAGAGAACATGTGGAAATATGAAGTGTATTATGTCCACATGCATCATTGTGAACTTTGCCTGACAGGTTTTTCTTTCCCACCAAAAAGAAAACAGAAATTAACTTATGGGTAGCTGAGCTATAATATCTTTATCCTGTGGTTGTCATGATCAAGGACAATATTGAGGATTTTCGCATTTTTCCACTGATCTTTGATCACAGGTTCATACTTCTGCTCATGGTTTTAGGTAAAGCAATAGTGCTATTTAACTAACTTGTTATATCTTGTTTTTGGGCTTCTGGTCTAGAAATTAATGAGTACTTCTCAAAGGGAAATGCTCACAGACAGATCTGATAGACTATTTTTTTTAAGCCATTTTAATAAATCAGGAAAAAAATCCAGTAACTGTATATGTTTTATCTATACCAAAAAAGCTCATAAACTTTTCTCATATATATAGGATTTATTATATTTCTCCAAAGCAATTTGAAAAGCACTGAATTATACTTCCTTTCAGGTTCCAAAAGAACCTTAGTAATAAAAGGAGGAAGTTGTTGCTGAAATTCATTTTCTTACAGATTTATAGGAAAACTAAAAATTGCTTTGATGTCTTTTCGCATTCCCTTGCCAATTTAAGAAAAAAAAAAAGGAAGAAAAAAAAGATAAAAGAACTTCTATTAAATTTAACAACACTCTTCTCCTCTCCCCCCACTTCAAACCTCATTTATCTTTTATGAGCCCTGGGCATCTTGCCATAATAAAACTGTGCATAATACTGGAGCTCTATAATAATTTTGTGGGTTTTCCTTTTTTTTTTTTACCCTAGCTACTCACAGTAGCACTGACCCTGCCATTTAAGAATTTGGGTTGAATGGGTCAAAACTTTAAATCTTACAGCATATAGTTCAATATTCAAAGCATGTAGTTCAATATTCAAAGACAATTAAGGTACCCAATTTTCAGAGGGATTGCTAGCTACACTTGCTGCTAACAGCATTCCTTGCAGCTTAGCATTGCCTAAAAATAGTCACTGGGATATATATCTTTTCAGGAGTTGTGGGAAGAAGAGAAAATATTAACATATATTAGAAAATGTATAAACATGTTACACATCCTTGAATTCAATTTTTTTTTACTATTGATTTCCATTGGATGGTTTTCTGGAATAAAATTATTAACTTCTAATGAATCAAAGAAATTCTGATTATATCTTAATTAAGGTTTATTTTTTTCAGTTTTCTGAAAATATAGACCTTTTTTACCATCAAATCTCATTTTCTGTTTGTTTAAAGGCATACCGTTGTCTCTAAGAAAAAGATCCAATAAAGCCGAAGACAAAACTATTGTTGATTTTGATTAAGTTGAAGCAATATATTAAAGGGGAGTTTTTTATTCAGATTTTCTTTTAATGTAGACATTTGTAATGAAAAGACCTGCATCAAAGTATCTGTCCAGACCATTTTTTAAAAAAAGCTGGAGAAAAAAGCAGTCATTTGCAGTGAATGATCCTAACGTAAAGAAAGAAATAATTTCCAGTGAACATTTCCCTGAAATTGCCATTTTTTTCCCCCCAGAGACTATACCTGAAGTTAGGTTCTTATACCTGCACCATAAAGTTTAATCTTAGATGTCAAAAAATCTTCCCATATTGCCAGTTTCACTTTAATACAAATGAGAGATTTTTGCCAATCATTTCAACTGAATTACAGTATAACTTGTTAAAACATTTGCAAGCAACATAAAAATCTGTATTCTAGACTGAAATATAAATGTAGGTTACAATTCTATGCATACTGCTCCAAAGCTATTCCTTTGCTCAAAGGAAAAGGAAGCGATAGCAACATCTGAAGGACATTGAGGATGTTGTCTTGAGAATTTTGAGATTTAAATGTGACCAGTAACCCAATATTGAACTTCTGCATTAATGAACTGATGCTATACAGCAGGGTTAGGAAATATGAAAAAGAAAACAATATCATACAGAAAGAAAACTGATACACATTTCTCTTGAATATGTTGTATTTATCGTTTTGAAGGCACAATAAAGACAGTGGCCAGCAGGGTTAGCTTCTATTACCTACTTCCTTCTGAACTTGTGGGTAGAGAGAAAATGCTAAATTGGAGATTGCAAAGAGAATAGTTTGGTGCTTAAGATCACAGAGGTGGAGAAGATGCAAGGACGCAAGGCTTTGGGAGGGAGTCAGATCTGTGTAGACTTCTTAAAAGTGTTACTCTCTGAAAGAATACCTTCTATGCTCTAATCTTTGAGCCTTGATTTTCTGAGTCGGCCCACATACACAATGGACGTGTTAATAGATGTCATGCAACTCGATTCCAATATTAACAGAAAATATACCTAAGAATTCTAAGGCATTTTTGTTAATATAGGGTCTTTTTGAAACTCCTTCACTAGTTAATTTCCAGAGTTCCTAAAGTCACTATTTTAAAACTGTGAAAGTGAAACTAATTAATCGCAGGCTACAGTGTAATATATAATGAAAGAAAAGTGGGATTTGATATGAATCTTATTTTCTCTGTCAAATAGTTGTAAGTGTAGCAGGTGCCCATCACTGAAACTATGACATGTAAATTATAAAAGAGGCATAGCATTCATGTGTTTCTGGCCTTTTCTTGAAGTCAAATAATTCATCTTTCAACAGTGGATAACAAGTGACTGAAAAAGAAGAAATTTGAGTACAAGTTGTAAGCCAAGTCTGTCAAAATGAAATATTGGTGATTTCTAGCAAGAAGATAATTTCAGTACAGCAGCCAATGAATTGAAACTGTAAAAAACCCCTAGGTTTTTGGTTTGTTTTAGTGGGGTTTTTGTTTGTTGTTTGTTTGCTTGTTTTAACAAGAGTCCTGTAGAATTTATTGGTATTCTATGAGCTTAGGGTGGCTTACATCTGCATTGCAAAGCTGTCAAGTCAATTTTACTTTTTCCACACTGGGGAAATTCTTTCTGTCAGAGGGCCACCTTTAAGACTGAAACGTCTCTTGTGTGGATAGAAAATCTTTTCTGGACAGCAAGTTTGTCAAGGTAGAATAGTTGTACTAGAAAAAGCTTCAAGGGTAAAAGCAGGCTAGTATCTGTCTTCACCACTGAGGAGCATGTAAGTTTGATAGGTAGTGGTCAGATTTATTGTAGCAAAGCATGGCTTAGGAAAATATCAGCTTTAGGATGTTTGGAATATTTTCTGTCCAAGACTAGCTACTACAATTTTTTTTCAGTGAAAGGGTGTCATCCAAGACTGGGATATTTATTTGGTTGTGGCATAAGTCCCTGATTTTCAGTGGTCCCACAGAGAGGTAGACCTGTCAAATCCAAACTGAAAAATGTCAAGCCTGAATTCTGAGAGGAAAAAGATCTATGAGTTTTGGGTTTTTATCTTCTTCATATGAGAAAAAATCCCCAAACCAAATGAATTTTTCCTTTTCCTTTTTTTCCTTTTCCTTTTTTCCCTTTTCTTTTTCTTTTTCCTACTTGTGTTCATATTGAGGGCATCTCTTTAAAGAAACATCAAGTTTAGGTCTCTTCAGAGCACACTGGAAAGTACTTGGGTCATTATATCAGTTCCTCTTGCATTGGTCTAGTTTTCAGGTAATCTTCATTTTATTCTCACTCAGATCCTCTTTCTTTCGTCTTCAAAACTGACTTTAAATTATTCACATTTTCTATGAAAATTATATAATGGTCATTAGGCTTCCATATATACATTTTCCAAATTATTTTCCTTATAATAATTAAAACAATCAAAATATTCCAAATACTGTGTATCATTTTTAATTTGAAAGTTGACACTGCCTTTCTGTGACTAAGCAGTTGATTTCTCCAGTAAGTAGAATGTAAGATTTTGATTTTAATCCTTTGCAGTGTTCACAAAATTGAGAAGGCTGCAACTCTATTCCTGATTACCACATTACAGTTTGCAACAAGGAAGATTCTGATTGAAAGATCAAAAATCAATGCAAGAAGAGAGCTATAAGATGACACTTTTACATGGAAGTATCACAATCTGGTGTAAATTGTGCTTCCTGCCATGATCTCTAACTCACTTATAGCAGCTTGGATCCATTTAGGAAAGTGTTAAACATGGTCTCATATCTTAGTTTGTCCTTTAAATAATGGGAAGAATAACACTCATCAAAACACTGGGGTTGATTCATGAGGTAGATTATCCTTTTTCTATAAGCAAGGCTGAAGAGGATGTGAATAAGCTTTAAATTACCTGAGACAGAAGCTGATATTTCCACATGCATATATTTCGTCCTAATAACTTTCTGCTTCGTATTAAACCAGCAGCTGGAATAAAACTTATTAGAACAAACTGTGGTCTCTCAGGAGCCTTCATCTTCTCAAGCCAGTGAATTAATGTTACATAAATAGCTTGATATTCTTATTTAGTGAGTTTGTCCAGGTCAGTTTTCCATACATATCATCTCTGGTCTAGTCTCCCTCCAGGCTCAGCCCATTAATATATGCTGTATCTGGTTGTTGCTTGGATCCATTTTCATGTTTTGTATCTTTGTGCTACATCAATGCAAAGAAAATTAGGCAAGATACAGCATGTGTATTCCCAAAAGGTATACAAGCAAAACGAGTTAGCCTAAGCTTCCAGCCTTACTTTAGTACTGCCAACATTAGCAACTCTGCTGGAGAAAGAATATCCTGCCCTATTAAAGTAAACCTGAGGAATCTGTTGGTAATCTTTATTTTTTATCTGTCGTTCCTGCACTGTGAATATGTTTTGCAGCCGATACACTTTCATGCTGTAAATAAGAAGTGCTTCTCAGTTTCTTACTCCGTTGCTAATCTTATTTCTCCTAACTTCTCTAAATTTGTGTCAGTTTATAAAATGCCTTTAGTCCATTTAGTATCGATTACATTTGTTAGTTAGGAATGATTGAGGTGCAAGATGGCATCTGCTGTCTCTTTCTGGCCCCTTTCTTTATGATGTAGGCTGAGTCAGCCCACAGTCAATGACAGCCATCAGGAATTAAGACAGCTGAGCATTATTTACATGGAAAAAGTGTAAATTAGAGCAGAAAAATCTGCTCTTCTGTTCCTGCAGCTGTAAAACTTAGTTTGCTTTTAGACTATTGACTTTGCTGTGGCTCTAACATATTGCTTTCCTCTTCCTTGATACAACTTTTCCTGCCCCAAAATACAGCAAAACATCACAGCATCAGGAAAAAAAAAATTCAAGGCTCTCAATGCTTATTTGGTAAATATTTTGTGATCCTTTCTAGAAAACATCATCGATTTACTGCATGTAGATTTATATAAGGAAGGTTATTTTAAGCAGGATGTCTTTTTTGCATTGCAAGACCTTCTGCCTGTGTTGTTACTTCCTCTGCCATTCATATGCACAAGTAACATCACTGTATTTGTTAGCATTTGAGTTAAAAATAATTAGTAATACTATGTGAACTGTTTTAACCAGAATTCTTAATCATATTTTAAAAATTGTAGCTAAACAGAAGAGTGAGCTTCTAAGCAGCCACTCCCTAGTCTGCCTCACAACCACAGCAAAAGTCAAATACTGCCCATCAGTGAGCCCTAAGGATCCAATCTTTCCTGAGGTTAGTGACAGAAAAATGATGCAAGCAATCATGCAAGCTGCTATTCTTCCAAAGTAGCAACCTTCCTTTAACTGAGTATTTTAATGAAACAGCTACTGGGCTCAGTGCTAAGGGCACAGAAGCTAGTCTGCATATGTCATAACAAGTATGGAAAGACAGACAAACTTATGTTTGTGACTGCGCTCTTCTGAACGTACTTGTTCCCCAGGATCCTCCTCAAAATGTTTTTGGTTCATCTCACTGATTATTTTGCAATTTGCAGTACTTAAGTTTCATGTTAATGCAAGGATACAGGGTTTTTTTAGCACAGGTAACAAGGCATTCATGGTCAAATTCTGCATGAGAGAGAGAGAGCTTCTCTCAAGTCTGTAATTTTTGAATCCATCCACTAATTTAACAAAAAAGTTTTACAATCTCTATAAAATTTCCTACAACTTTATGGAAATAGGAAGCTAGATATGTGAGAGAGATTTTATTAATGTCTTTACTAAGGGAGAATTCTTGTACAGCTGAAATTGTTTAAATCAAGCTCCATTGGCTCATGGAACTACTTATTTGAAAATCTGGATCTGAACCTCATAAGTATCTCCTTACTCTTTGACAGATGTTCAATGTTCTGCATGAAGATGTATCCTAGAGAAATGAAACAATAACAACATTTTCATTTCAGTTGTTTCAATTTTGATACTTGTTTTCATTCTCACAAGCAAATGTTTTCCTCTTGTTCTTTCATAAACTGCCATGGGATAAAATAAAATAAATCTCTAAGAACAAAAAGAAAACAATAAACGTCTTAAGTGGCTATTTGGTTTCTGTTCAGACTCCTAACAGCTGCTTCATTCTTCTTCACTGGTTCCAGATTTAATATGGCTATGTAAGTCTTTAAGAAAACAACAATTAAGAAATTCCTTCATTTTTCTTTTTTCCTTTAAATTCTTTTTTTCCCACATTCTAATATAAAATCATGTGCTCCATGATCCTTTGACTATAATGTCTGAAATTCTTATTTATAATTTCTAAACTTTTTTTTTTTTGAGAATAATGAATGTAACAAAAGGATATATTTTCCTTGAATAACAGCACAAAACTCCTGTCCTTCATACTGATTAGACACAAAATAAGCAAATAAAACAAATCAATCATTATTCTGGTGAAATACTTAGGCTTTTGAAAACCAAAACTAATGAGATAAGTCAAAATCTGTTTTATCCTGATCATGTGTGTCTCTATGTAAACAGCACTGAAACATTTGAGGAACTGTTGCTATAAAAGTTTTGATACGTTATCTCTTTTCAGAATAGAGACTCAAATGACTCACTCCTTTCTTAGTTACAAACTTCGCATTCTTTGTTGAGCTTTCCTTGGCTTTTACTTTATTAATTTAGCACTAAGTATGCCACTCTACTCAACTTTTTCTCAGTTTTTTATGCCCTAATCTTCCTTGGAGATCACATTGGTCTTAACAAAGTTGATGTGTTCTGGAGCTGCACTTACTGAAGGGTGACATAAAATCATGGAACATCCGGAATTGGAAGGGACACCTTAGGAATACCAAAGTATCATCAATAAGTGTCATGAAACTACCATCAGCAAGTGCTCTTGTTATGGTTGAGTTCATATGTATACTGGTGGATAGGGTTAATTTTCTTCACAGTGTTTACAGTGAGGCTGTGTTTTAGATTTGTGCTGAAAAGAGCATTGATAATACAGGCGTGTTTTCGTTCCCTCTGTGCAGGGCTTACTCAGGGTCAAAGACCTTTTACTCCTTGCACCACCCTACCAGCAAGAAGAAAATGGGAGGGGACACACCTGGGACAGCTGATCCCCACTGACCAAGGATGTATTGTGTACAATATGGTGTAACAGCATCTGAAGCTGGGGGAAGGAGTAGGAAGGGATGCACGTTTGGATTGTGATGGTGTTTGTTTCCCCAAGTCATCGTTAGCCATGTTGAAGCCCTACTTTCCTGGGGATGGCGGAATACTTGCCTGCCCATGGGAAGTGGTGAATTAATTCCTTGTTTAACTTTGTTTGCATGCATGGTTTTTGCTTTACCTATTAAACTTTCTTTATCTCAATCCAAGATTTTTCGTACTTTTTCTGCCCTGTCCCGCTAGGGGACAGAGTCAGGGGCTCAGCCATTTGAACGTACTTGAGGCGCTTTTTCTTTTTCCCCTAAGATAGGTTATGCTCATGTGTATCACTGTTTCTGATAAGCTAGGGTGTGTCAGGTGAACACTGAAACAGGAAAAGGGTTTTATCTATGGACTTAAGTTTTAAAGGCTTGTTTGCTTCTCTAGCAATTGACTTATTTCTGTCTCAATTACAACAATAGCAATGCTTCATTATAATATCTGGCAGCTGAAAAAGCCTTTTGACAGTATTCCATCATCAGCCTCCTACTGCTATATCTTTAATAGCATTTATAATATCACCTGTCATCAGACAGCGTTCCAATGGTAATTCATCTTTACTCCTTCCCTTTGCTAGAAACCAGCAGAAATGAGATACACTGTTACTGAGGAAAACCTGCAGTGCCCCAAAGATACATTCTCAATAGACTAAATTACCCTCCACTTGAAAATAAAATTAAACTCAAATTGAATTTTAGACAGTAGTGATAAAATTTTAAAGAGGAAATTGATAGTTGAAAATTTCCTTTTATTTTTAATGAAGTTTCACAGACTAGTCATCTTATTTTTCCAACATTTGCAATGCTGATTTGACATCTCCAATACTTGTTTTAGTGTTATATTTTCTTTACAAAAAGAAAATGTGTCATTCTTCACTTATATGCCTTATAGTAAAAACAGAAGCAAGTGAGAAAGACGTTTGTATTCTGTAATAGATAACAGTACATAATCTTCTCAAAATCTTAATCTGGTTTGATGGACTGTGAGTGTTCACTCCACACAGTCACCAAGTTGAAACTGCTAATTTTTGCATTAGTTAAGGCATAATTCGATTAATATAAAGTGAGAACAAGATTTTAAGTGAGAGTATGATTAGTTTTGTGAACAAAAGATGCAGAAAAACACCTTTTGTCTTTGTCTTCAGTCTTTGAACCTCAGTCAATCCTCACGCACCTTAGGGGCTGGGTTGCTGGACTTTTTGAACCACAGAATCATCAAGGTTGGGAGAGACCTTCAAGATCATCTAGTCTAATTTTCATTTTAACACCACTGTAATCACTCCTAAACCATATTCCCAAGTGCCACATCCAGGTGCCTTTTAAACACTTCCAGAGTCAGTGACTCCACCACCTCCAGGGACAGCTTATTTGAATGTCTGAGCACTTTTTCAGTAAAGACATTTTTTCCTAATGTCTAATCTGAACTTCCTCTGGTGCAATGTAAGGACATTTCCTCTCATCCTTTCATTTGAGACAAGGCAGAAAACAACAATCCCCATCTCACTACAACCTCCTTTCAAGTAGTTGTAGGGAGCAATGAGGGCCCTCTTGAGCCTCCTTTTTGTCCAGAATAAACAACAACAGTTGCCTCAACCACTCCTCACAAGATATTTTCTAGACCATTCAACACCTTCGTCACCTTTCTTTGGACATGTTAAATTTGAAAAATCATCAACATTGAGACTTGAAGGAAAATGTAATTCAGGAAAATTAATATATTCAATAAAATCTGTAAAATGAGGAAATATCAAGGCCCAGATCTTTTATGCTAAACCTACTTTTACTTCTCCTCTCAGCCCTGAAATGTTGCAGTATGGACTATATACTTAGACCTCTGTCAAGCTGAATTAATGATATTCCTAAAACATTAAAGGTGTTTTGAACATTTCTTTGAATAGCAAAATCAGAAAAATCAAATCTATTTTTGCAAGGGGATCTCTCTGCCTTTTAAAATAAAAATTAGAGTCTTTATTCCATTTTGTTGACAGAGATTAACAAGATGTCATTAACCTCACATATTCTTTAGAGTAAAAATCTTTCTCAAAAAAAGTCCACAAAGGTGATAAACAGCTATTTCATATTCAAAGCCACTTGGCTGCTTTATAATTTTCATCAAGCCCCAGGAATTCCTCCTATAGAAATTACCTCATAAATAAAAATTCATATTGCAGAATGGCATCTTAGCATTTCTGACTATGGCAGCTGTCCTGTGTAGATGTAATGTTCCAATATATTGATCTGTGATGCAGAACTCTTAGTATCAGTGAAATATAAAATTTATTTATAATGGCTAAATCTTGGCTTTAGGTTCCTGTTGTTAAAAAGGTGACAGTCATCTCTGAGTAATTTAAGTTTAAACCTAAGCTTGGTTATGTGGGAAATTTCAGAGTGTAATAGGAAACATTTCTCAAGGGGAAATCAGAGAAGCATTAACCTCTCTAAATATGACAATTTGTCTCTGATAAGCATCCAAAATTTGGACAGTTATCTGGACCTCTCTTTCGCCTTTCCACCTTGTTAGGATTTCTTAAAATATTTCTACATTTTATAGAGGGTTTTGTTGCATTTAGATATGAACAACATTTCTAGACACAAATGGGACCTTACAAATTTTAAAAAAGGAGTCAATATGGGGATTCATTCAGTAAAGTTTTGTTCTGAAAGGCCGTATTTACTTCAAGACTGGGACTGTATTCTACAGACTATTAAAGAAAGCCTATAACTGAGAGAAATAATATTAGTTCCACTATATACCTAGTTTATGATGCTACTCTTAGGCAGACAATAAAATAAAAAGGAATTGCTTGTCAGGAATTGTCTTCCTGAAATGGTGGATATAAAACAGAAAATTGGTTTAGAAATTCTTCCAGGAAAAGTACTAAATTGGATATGTTCAGTGCTTCTAGTCCTGGTCAACTTATATATATTTCAAGAATTGTTTTGAAGTTTTTCACTTTCTGTCTCAGTCAAAACATCAAGTGAAAAATATACAGAAGAGAAATATGTTTGCTCTCTTTATCTTTTATATTAAACATCAGCAACAAATGGATTTTCCAAGAAAAAAACCCCAGAATATATAATCCACTTTTAAGTATTTACCCAAAGCTCTTCTTTTCTGGAAGAGGCTAACAATTCTCTATTGCTATGTTATGACACTTTTCTTTGAGAGGTTTATTGCTCTGTAAATGCTAGATCTGTGCTAGACTGACTTACCTGAGGTGAGATGATCAGCAAAGGTGTTAATTTGTCTACTTTCCATATGCAGAGAAATATCTGGGAAAGTTCTTGGGGAAGGGCCCATATGCGTACCTCTTCCCCTCATGGTGGAGGGAGAATTACCCATGCAACAATGTCCATACAAGACTACTATTTTTCACCATTTATTATTTTATCTGCTCACTGGGTCCAACGGGCTGATGGAAATAAACCATTGTTGCCATTTTCTGTCAGTGATAAATAGAAAAGTGGTTTTTAGGAGAATTTACGTCCTCTGATCTGAAGACTTATCCCTCTTGGTAGCAGCTTTCTCTTTAGTGCAGTCCAAAGTTCCTTCTGTCACATTCCCATTTCATCCATAATCAGATGTTTGGGCTATTTTTTCCCTGTGATAGGTAAAGCAGAATGTGGCATTATATAGCTGCCTGAAGACAGGTGTCATTTAATATTCTCTGGGATACCACAGGTAACTGTAGGGGACTGGCCCTTGCACTTCAGGACTCTTTGTGGACTAATGATGATCTATTTGTCATACAATAATTTTCTGAAATAAAGATAGTTTTATTCAATTAGTCAAGGCTATGCTGTTATTTCCATCTTGAGATTAGAACAAGATGCTTTGCTATTTTGATTCTTTATAATGCTAATAATTTCCATTCCAAACAGTTCCAAGAATTTCCCCAAAGATGGTCTAAATGTGATTGATCAATACACAAAATATTAGAAAAAAAATTATAACGAGTTTGAAATGAAAATTTATTTCCTCTGGTGCAAACTCAAGGACAGTCTTAAAAAACCTTTTAGAATTAGGGCACTGCAAATAATGTTCCTTTACAGGACACATGGCATAGTGTGTATGTATCCATCTGTTCTCATTTTGCCTTTGGTGGAATGGTCTAAGCCTCCTAAACCAGTTTTTCATTCTTAGCAACAAAAATCCATTCCAGGGACCAGCAAGTGCTACATGAGTGTGAAAGAGTAGCTGCTTATTAGAACTCAGGCATACCAACACCATAACACTGTTAGGTTTCTTTTCATAAGAACATGGGATAAAATCATTCTAGCAGTACTCATTCCTTATCCAGTGGTAAGGAATGTTTTTATAATTGATGACCAAAATATAAACAACAGGTTTTTAGATTAGATCAGTGTGTTACTATGAGTACAGAACACAGAATGCTGGCTGAAATATTTAGGCTTCTATTCTGAAAAAGAAATAATTTGGCACTTCTGTTGCAGTTTCCAGTAGGTTTGGCGTTTGACATATGTGATATATCAGTTTTGAAAACTAAGAGAAATAATTAATCAAGGCTCTCAAAACTAGGAGTTTAAGTGTTTCAATGAACATCTGGTTTTAGTGTATTTCCTTTCTATAACTTCCAAAAATAACATCTGTCATTTCAGAAGAAATAAAATTATGCTCATCTTGGATGAAAGTAACAGGTGAATTTTCTAATTGCATATGGCATGAAAATTTAAATACTGAAGAATAAAATAAACAATGTGTTGGAATACTAACATTTTAATAAATTATCTTTTCCATTCCAAGAGCAATACAGCTTATATTTGTATCCTGCAATCAGCCTCAGGGTTTTGAGCTGGCAAAGAAATTTCTCTTTTAGCCTGTAGCCATGCACTTTCTTGTTTTCTTTCATCCAACAGTTTTATTTATCTCCTTTTGCTCCTGTCTTTTGTTTTCTTCTGCATACTCACACTTTCTGATCCCCTGCTTTGTATTTCATTTTCTCAGCTCTTATCCCAGCAGATTTCTTTTCAAAATACATGCATAGCTCTGAGAAAATGGCTTGGGAAGGAGGATCCCTGGGGAGAAGGCCTCAGGAAATGAAATAGCTCAGCTTAAACATAACAATGAGTTGATCACAGGATTGGGATGAATGCAGTTAAGTGTGCTGAGTTTGTATTGTTTGCTTCTTGAGCAGCACTAAATAATCATACATCAAATATGTCTAAAAGTGAAAAAAAAAAAAATTAAGCCATATCAGAAAGATATTTGAACTTTAGGTTAGTAATTATTATTTTTTTTTTAAACTCAATAATAAAGATCTATTTACTGGTCTTTGGGTTAAATTTCAACCAACTTTTCACCCCTTAAAAAAATCTAGTCCTAGGGTATTAAAGCAACATACGTTAACAGAAAGACTATGGATGACAGCTGTGTTGGCTGATGATAACTGAAGAAAAACAAGTTTGCTGGAAAGATTATTACTGAAGGGCTCACACTAGTGAGATGGTAAAATCAATAGAGATTGTGCCTTTAGCTTTTGGCATTGCAATGTGCATGACTATGAAATCTACATACACAAGCTCATGGTTCTTTTTCATTCCACATTTTTACTCCCTCTGTATATCAAAGACAAATGGTATTTTGCTTTGCCGGCACCACACCAAATAATTGCCTGGTGTTGTGTTTGTCCATTCAGTCATTTTTGATGTAAGACACAGTCTAAATGAAACAATGGCATGATTTTATGCAAATGGTGCTGACTCATCTGCACTAATTCTTAGTAATTGTTAAGATTTTAAAAATACATTATTTACTTTATTTACCTGTTACAGATAATACATTATTTCAAAGCATAATTTATTTTCCAGAATCTAATGTATAAAAATGAGTTTTGTACATTATATACTGTTTTAAGGTAGTATAGAGAACTGAGAGCCACCAATAGCCAGATTCTGTAGAATAATTTCAGAGACTTGGATAACACAGGGGTTTTTAGCTTTTAGCCAACTTTTCAGCACAGGCTATAAATTAGGAAGGAATTTGACTCTTAGTGGCTTCATAATACAGTCTATCAGGACAGTGTGGAAACAAGAGCTGTTTCTATTAGCATAGTAATGAAACATTTTTTCCAAAGATAGTGAATGAAATCAACAAACTAATTGGATTTGGTGCATAGTATTTGATGGTCAACATTAGTCAAAAGAGATAGCAAAATCTTCCATTTAATGAGGCCAGTATTCCTGTTCATATTGGACAAGGAAAATGAACAAAAAAGATAGCATAAACCACTGTGAGAGTAATGATTTTCAAAATGAAATCATATGCATCTCACTGATGCCTGATGACTTTTTGTCTTTTCTTTTTATACATTTTACACCCTTTTTAGACATTTTATACCTTTTCCCTTTCCTTGTACCCTTTACACACATTCCTTGTACCTTAGTCCCACATACCTATAATTCTTGTAGTCTGGTATTTTAGCTTAGTTTGGGGATTTTGCAGAGTGGGAAGACCAAACATTCACAGTAGAAGGCCAAGAGCTCTATACTGTCTCAGAACTAGAGGCTCCAACCTTCGATGGAGTGTCTCTCTCTGGAACATATTTGGCAAATGGGACTGTAATCTCTTTTGGGGGGGGGGGGGGTAATCAGAATAAGGGGACAATTACTTCATCTATTAAATTTCTTATTGGAGGATTTTAGGTGGATACGCTAATTTGCGAGGTCCATAAAAATTGTATGCGCGTTATACAGGGTGTGCTCTCCGCGTTTCCACCTTTGACAAGTCAGGCACCTAGGATCCTATTAAAACCGAGGTAAATACATTTTTTCCCCTTTACTTCTGTGTCTGAGTCGTATTTTTACCAGTCGAAAGGCAACATCACTTTTCCACTTCCATTATACAGAACAGAAAAGGAAAAGAAACCAGTTCTCAGCACAGCATGATATTCATCACTTAATTCAGAGGTCATGTACACGATTATAGAGATAGAACATACACATACGTCAGCTGTGACATACATACATTTAGGGAAGAAGTATAATATTTTGTATCTAATCTTACAAACGTACATGTTAGTTTGTTCATGACCCTTCTTCAAAAGGTAATGAAAAGACCTGAAATCTAGAGACTTTTTTTTCCAAAGCTCTAACTGTGTATTTTGTGTCCTCTGGCATATTTGCTGAAACTCAGTTGCCCTGAAATATTGAGGCTGGTAAGACCAATGGCACTGTTTTAACAGAATTTGATTTCTAGCCATTTTTGTTCGGACTTTCAGACCTAGTCCAATAATAGGAACATGTATCTAGACAACATTAATATTCTTGCATCTTTATATAAACCAATATAAAAGTAGTACTAAACTTTTTCCTAAGACCTGCTACACAGGTCTTCTGTATTCATGGAAGAAAGGTTGATTAATTCTGTCCTGTAACATCTCAAATGCATCTCTGGGATTACCAAAGAGCATATCTTATTCCTTTCTATAAAATATGTATGAGTATTTTAGCATAATTTCTTCTTTTCTACTTTTATATTCCTTTTCTTACCTGTAGCCTTCTTCCCCTCTATATATCTACTACCTTTAATAGCTCCTTCTGTATTTCTCATGTACTTATCATAACTCAATTACAGATGTAGATTTTCCTTCCTGCTTGCAAAATGATTGCATAATTTAGTATTCAATTAAAGGACTTTCAGAAAAATCCTATATTTTCAGATAAATGCTATTTTTAATGTAATAAAATTCATAAAAATAATGTATAGTAGTTCACTTTATTCAATGACGAATGAAAGAAAGAATTGTTTTATTCATATGAGGTAACAAGGAGAGGTTGAAAAGGAAACATTCTTTTAACAGCGAAGTCTCTGATTATGCAGAAGTAGAAAGAAAAGGTAATTGACATTTACTCACTCATATAGAGACTAAATGACTGCTTTCATAATATCTCTTTTGCACAGTGTTTAAAATATAAGTGGAAATATCTTTTGACAAATTGCAAGTAACTCAGCAAATATATTAACAGTAATTTATGTGAATCTCATATAATATAATTTATGCCAAGATTGCTGAAATTTTATCAGATCATCACTCTCTGAAAGTACAGAATAATATATTGACCTCCCCAAGTTAAAAACTTTAAATACAGCTTATCTGGCACTTTTCTTTCTCATTATAAAACAAGCAGCTGCATTAACTGCTTACCAAAGATTCATAATATATTGCTCTTCTACTTTATTCAGCTCTTGAGTAGAAATGATTCCAAAACACAACCTTAGATGTAAACAGTCTCATACTGTTCGTAATTCTGTTGTGTAAACAGAATTTCACCTACACAAACAGATAAAAACCAACACCAAATACTCTCACCTTCTAGGGAATTGAACACTCGGAATTTCAAGCTAAGTGTAGCACTTTCAATGTGCTTCTTCATGTAGATGAATTGACTGAATTACATAAATATTTTTCTGTTTGTGTATGCACTTCTTATGATTGCCTAAGACTTCCATAGCAGAACCAACATCTACACACAGAAAAGTGTCACAGCTACAGAAAAACAGTTTTATGTATGTAATTTTCTATTTAATCTAATATCTAAAAAGATGACAGAAAACTTTGAAAACTTATTAATACAAAATGAAAAACAATCCAAATATTTATTTAGAAAAAAAATTTTCATGACTTTTTACCTTTTTCTTGTAAAACTAACACTGTCCGCATTGCACTCCTCTTTGAACACTATAACACTCTGTTTCAACGATAATATCTTAAGTTTGACATTTCATAGTTTTTACACTATGGGAAACAGGAAATAATCATTACTACTCATTTTATCCATGACTTTTTGTGGTTCCACAGACCTCTATCATATGCACTCCTTTATTTATTTTATTATTTATTTATAATTTTATATTTACAAAACTGAATAGAACCAAAGTTTCAGTCCCTTCTTGCTCAGAAGCCACTCCACATTTCTGATAATCTTCATTGCCCCACACAGACTGTAACTGGTGACTTTTCTCTACACCTCAGGTGAACAGTACCACCTCTATATCCTGTGGGAAAGCCAGCACATTGCTTTGCAGTTTCTATACAGCTGTGGCCTTGGTAAAAGAATTCCTTGTAACTGTGACTTGCTTACTGGATCAGTCCGTATTTGCAGTCCAGTGTTTTTGGCACCAGAATGTGAAAGATCATGATCTGGGAGACAAAAATGAAAGAATAGTAGAGAAACTCTCTCAGCAATGGAAATGTTTCCACCTTATATTTTTTTCTTCTGTTTTTTACCTGAAGTTAACATTGCCCTGTGGCTTGTTACTACATCTTGTATAGTATATTGATTTTTTCCAGGTTACCCTGTCTTGTCTTAAGAGATCAATAATATGTAAATAAGTAACAAAGCTTTTTTTCTCTATAGTGTTGTTTTGTTGGTTTTCTGTTTGGTTTTTTTGGGGGGAGCAGGGTTGGTAGTTCTTGTAGTGCAGTTATTGCCAATTCTTAGAAAAACAGAGTTTGCAATGATATTTGTCATCCATTCTCCCAGAGGTGTTGTGTGAGATGTACCCCTTTAATTCAGGTCAGTGCAGATTTAGATTGGATTGATGAAAAGAAATTGCTAATTAAAATATGCAGATTCCACCAGGGACCAGAGTATTTTGAGGACATAAAGTGTAATTTTCAGAGATGGTTGCAATCTCAAAAGACATTTCATTGACTTTTCTCCTGCAATCTTCCATAATTTCCACTTCCCTCCACCCCAGAGCAGGAACTGAACTAATGAATTGGAAACCCAAATTCTGGGGTGAAAAATTGTTTATTTCACTTCAAAATGTAGTTGCATTAGAAAACTAAACCAAATCAAATTCAACAAGTTACAAAGAGACCGTGATTCTCAAAACAAACACAAAAAATGTTTGACAACTAGCAGTAAAATTCCAAACATGAATTTTCACTTCTTTTGGCTCAAAAGTGATCCCTTCTACAATAGCTGTACTGACGAGGCTAATGCAATACTGCTTAGGAATAAAATTACGTACTGTATCAGTCAGGATTATCTCACTATGGATCAAAGCCATGTTTCAATATGGCAGAGAGCACTGAAATAGCTCTCGTGCTGCCAATATCTTTAAACAATTTCTATCAAATTCCCCACTCCAAAAAAAAGAACTAACATTCAGTTTGGATGAATAAACAGAGATTTTTTCTGAATGGAATTCAGTGCTCTTTCTGTAACATGACATCTTAAAGCAGATGAAGTTAAATAATCTGTTGATTGTAGCTGAAATTTGAACTATAGACAAAAACATGTCATGGACATATATTTCTCTTATGTTTGGTGGGGCTATGGATGTTTCTCGATATTTTCAAATTGCAGTCTTTCTTGCAAGATCTGGATTCAAAATTGGGCATTGCATAATCAATGATTTTGAAATAGATTTATAAAATTGATTATTGTATTGAACTTGAATGGCATGAATTGGCATTATCACCTGTCCTTATTGGCATTATTAACTTTTATTTAACCTCTAATATTTTATCTGTCTTAAACTTTCAGCCTCATATGTGGATTTTTTTCACAGTTGATGTGCAAGCTTTCATCTGATTGATAGATTGAATGACGCAGTATTTTCAGAAAAGATTGGACTTTTATAGCTGAAACTTGCCTTTGAAAAACTGATATATAAAATCATTCAAAAAGTTAAACTCTTTCATTTGAACTGCCATGACATCAATTAAAGGGGCCGTTTCAGTCCTTCACTATTGTAACAAATGTTTATTCTCTTGGCAAGATAATTCTATGAAAATGGAACAAGTTTTCTTGAACAAAGGATTCAACTCGTTGAAGACAAGATACTGGTGCTTTTTTACTTCCTACTTATAGTCTTTGTATCTTGGAATAAAAATTTTTCTCATTTTATGACTTAGAGTCCTTTAGAGAAAGTATTACCGTTAAAATTTCTACATAATGATGTTTATATTAAACTATAATATGTCTTACTGTTTTCAGTTTGCTTTAGCCCTATCTTACCCTTTTAATTTTTGGCTCTCACACCTCTGGCTTATAGTAGAATTATAATGAACTTTATACCAAGTTCTGCATCACCATGCACTTACTACAAAAATTAAATACAGTTGTTATTGTTGATGAAGTTCTTTGTCCAGTTGACTATAACTTCTGGAAAGTGGTTTAAAATTTTTCAGAATTAAGTCTACAATTGTGAAAGCTGATGTTTCTATGATACCTTTTGATAAAACCTATTTCCTGAATCTGTCACTTTTCCAGCCACTTTGAAATATAGGGATCAAGTTCTGCCAGTAAGCCGAGTTAAGTGACTGTCATTCTCTATGCTTAACAATCTCTCTTCAGCCCATTTTAGGCTAGTGGTATCACAGAGCAGTCCTTGTCCAGCAAGAGAATATATGTTACTGTTTGCATTAGAACTCTTCTGTTTGTTCTTTCTTCTAGGAATATTGAAAACATCTTTG
Source organism: Dasyornis broadbenti (assembly GCA_013397935.1). Taxonomy (NCBI): domain Eukaryota; kingdom Metazoa; phylum Chordata; class Aves; order Passeriformes; family Dasyornithidae; genus Dasyornis; species Dasyornis broadbenti. Next base: position 43,246 of record VZRN01004715.1, on the reverse strand, counting down.
CCTCCAACATTCTCTGTGTTATTTTGAAGAACAGGAGTAGCTCGGGGTGACAGTAGCAAGCTCTGCATCATTCAAACTTGTTTCCAGGCCCCTTTAAAAAAAACAGGACAAGATATCCCAAGGCATTTCCAGACAGCCTGATACAGCTGTGAGCACTGAGTTGACATAAAAGAATGGCAGTCTTATAGACAAATTGCAGCTAAGAAGGTTAGGGCCCCTCTTGCCTGTGCTTAAAACACTCCATCCCTTGAAATTCACAGTTTTTCATTCTCCTCCCACATGTAGTGTATGTGGCTGTGAATGCTTTTGACAATGTAAAGAGCGTGAGCTCTCTGCTCTGATGATTTGGTTCAAGGACCTAAAATTCAAGGTAGTGACAGCCCATGATCAGTAAGGGCTTGCTGGAAGAACACCCAAAGTAAAAAGAAAACTCAAGGTTTTCAAGGCTGCACAGGCTGAAACAGTGAGAAGGTAGTACAGTGGTGTCAGGAGAACTCTTTTCTATTCATCATGCATCAAGCTTCTGTGAATGACATTATGAGGTGTGCTACCTGAGGAGACAACAAAAATTAGTCTTGAAGCCTTCCTGTACATGGTTGGGTGTTGTGTTGTTCTTAATGGTTTTTTTCATCATGGCTGATACATTGTCAACAGGATTGTCTGGCACCAGATAGGTTTTATGATCAAAGACCTCACTCAGCATTTGCTTCCTGGCTGTCCACCCTTTTCCAGGGTGTATCAGCGAATTTCAGCTAAATGCTCCTGGTTTTCAGCCTGTTCCCTCTCCCCCTAATCATGATCCAAAAATCCTGAGACTGATGTCAGCAGCCATTATTATAGAGGAGAACATTTGATGCTGAAGAGTCCCAGAGCTTCAACCAGCTTTCTGTGGTATGACTGTTCTACTGACATGTAACGTCCCTTAGGTCTGATATAGTCTGATAACTTTCACACGCCATGTGTTTTTTGAGGGAACAAAGAATTTAGTTATCTCTGCTTCTTCATTAAAATTTTCACTATCTGCATTTGCAGTGCTTGATTTAGCCAACGCTTTTGTAATTAAATATAGCTGTATAAAAAGTAGAAATAAAGGATCGGCATAATGTTATACACAGGCAAACACCTACTGCTAGAAAATGTTGAATGCAGGTAGATTAAAAGAGTGTAAACATATAATCATGTAAACACACTTCTCTGAACATGGCATCCAGTTGTGTGGGTCTGACCTCTTTCCTGTTGATGGCTCAGGACATGTCTCTTCAGCAGCAGAAACAGATCACACATTATATTCCACCTGATCTGTAATTCTTCCTGCCTTGGTGGCAATCACCAGACGTTTCTGAGGAGATGTTAGGGCAGGCTACCCACAGAGACTATTTCTTTCTATTTCCAGACATCAAGTACTTAGTTTTCACTCTCAAACAGAAGAATACGTTGTCTAATTCTGTAGGATGGAAGTGAGGTAGATAATATTTGCCCCATTCTTTGTGGACAAGGGAAAAAATCAAGAGAAATTCTGTAGAGTAGCTAAACCTGCTAGCCCCTAAAGACCAAAGAGAAATAAATGTACAGTTCCTCATTGTTGCTTTATTTGACCTGCAGCTAAAAGCAGTACATTTGCAGAAAAACATATTGTAAGATGACATGCCTAACTGGCTTTTGAAAAACATTGTATCTGTTCTACTAACATACTCTGGAGCAAAGACTTGAAATAAAAAAAAAATCATTATTATTGTTATTGGTATTATTATAAAAGGAAACTATTGCCAAGTAGTTATTTCAATAGTAGCCAGTGGGAGAAAAAAGTGTATTTTGATTAACAAAATATTCCAGATCTAGTGTTGTTTAAAGTTGATCAAGTTACAAAGAATCTTACATCAGTTGAAAGTGCTTTGATTTGTATTTAAATTTTCTGTCAAGACTCAAGTACAGTATAGTTTCCTGTGTTCATAGTGGTATACCACGACAGATTTCCTGTGTATAGGATGATCTAATCTAATTGTTTGCTTCTGTTCTTGAATCGACAGTTAAAGGTTCTTCAGGAACATTTTTAATGTCCTTAGCATGTTGTGCAATGCACTGACAGCAAAGTAATGAGTCAGTGCTGAGCAATGTAATACTCAGGAGCTTAATGCTGCAAAATGTCTATAAATAAATAATGCATAAATAAAATAAATAAGAATAACTGAGTTGCAGACCCAAGCAAAAGGCTTAAACTATCGCTGATCTAGAATCCAGATCCTGGCAACCTTGTATTCCTATATCTACACAGAGTTTAGTATATGTGTTTATATATATATATACAGAGTTAGCATATATAAAAAAAATAATATATATATCAAAAGCTCTCTCCCATCATCTTCCATTGTGTTGGCATCTCAGTGCATGTCTAGACTAACATACAAATATTATTTTCAGTATTAATTGATAAAGAAGTTTCAAAAACAAAACTTAAAAAAACTTTCTGTAGAGCTAGGTATATCGATTTTCTGCAGGAAAGTATGCAGGTTACAAAGTTGTAGTGGTTTTTAAAATTCTAACGTACCAGTATAGAATGTGCAGTGTAATAATTATTTTGGTTGTGCTTTGAGAGTTCAGCATGACCTTATGGGTCACTGAATTCATTTCACTAACTCATCACAAACTACAATGACAGCAAAGTCACCTACTGTGCCACCTTCATCTAAAGTAAATAGCATGGAGAATTTAAACAAGTGTTTCTGCTCCCTTCAGTGCTTCAGGAAATCAAGTTATTATTGGTCCTTTTGTGAGTTTTGAGAGTATCTTTACAATTAATAATTCATATACATTTAGACCATTATTGTAAATGATGACTGCTTTGTCTGTAGCTAAGAAGAGGATATATTACCTGGTTATCTAAAATTAGATGGTTCATAAGACAACATTTCTTCATATCACCAATTCAGGGATTTCAGCCAACAGTTCATTGAGAAATAAATGTGAATACAGCCAAAGTGAATAGCAGAAAAAGAAAGGTGTCTGTTTTTCTTCTGTAAGGATACTTGGGTTTTTTTCCACATGCTTTAAAAAAACCAGTCTTCTTTAGATTGCATTTTCTTTTGAACTCCATGAAAGCTTACATTTATAGAAAATAAAAATAAGAGTCATGCAACTGACTATAATGAGTCACAGCATGTCAACACATGCAGCTACATCTTTGCAAATCATTCTTGCTTCTACTTTCCAATCCTTTATGTCTAAAGGCAGAGGTTCAGTTTGAAGGGGTAGATCATATAACTCTTCTCAGTAAACAAAAATACTTGTTTCAAACCAATAGCTGGCCCAGTGTGTCTTTGTCTTTATTTTTGCTTTGTGAATATTGAATGGAGACGCCAAAAAATTTCAGAATGTACTGCTGGTTTAGGACACTTCATCTCTTGGATGCCCTATATCTGATTTTCCAAAGGATAGTGGCTTTAGGCATTTACTGATCTACCTTAAATTCCTCATGTTCAGAATTTCAAAGAATTTACCCCAAAACTAAGACCTTCAATTCTTTCTTCTCCAAGGTGTTCATTTGCACTTTACAGACACAGAATGCTGGAAGGGATGCTGTCTTATCAGACAGACACAATGTTTTCCTTCTTATTCATCAATGCTGCATTTTCTTTAAGAGAGAAAAGATAACAGCAATGAGCACTAATTTTTCGTGTGCCTCTGGGGCTGCATTGGACTGCTGAAAACAAGAGATAAGATCACTGGCTTCACTGAGCAACTACATTTACTTTAGATATATGTGTAAGAGGCTCAGGAGAGAGGAAGCTATTTACATTCTGGCATCTTAATGTGTTTCCATCTTTTTTTCACCTTCCTTCTCCTTGCTTCTGTAATGATTTCTTTTCCTCCTGTTAAAACCTGCAGGATATATAACAGCTTCAGTGACATGACTAATCCATGTATATACAGTAATGAAAGGACTATAGCAATGCCTTTGAGGTGAGTGGATTTTTTGTCTGTACACTGAAACCCCACAGCAGAGGGGATTTTACCTCATATACTTTGCCTGGCAACAGTCTCTAATTAATGCCCCCTTCACTTCCCAACCCCAGCCTAAAACTCTCTCAAATATACATCTTCTCCATGCATGAATGCTTTCATAGGGCTTTTGGTTTCACCCAACTCTATTGAAAAGTCAGCTATCACAAAATCATTTAATATCCCTTTTATGTGCCATTCTTTCCACCTGCTAATTTATAGTTCTTTCTTATGCATGTCTGCATTCTTGGAACTATCCTTTGGAGACAGCTTCTTGCCTTGAATGAGGAGGAGATTTTGTTTTGCTCTTTTCTTTCTCTCTCTCTCTCTTTCTCTCTCTCTCTGTGTGTGTGTGTGAGAAGTAAGCCCCTCCCTTGAGAGGATTCATGTGCCTTTATCAAGGACATCTGACATAAACTGAAAATAAAACTTACCAGTTGTATTTTTTCTTGACACGCTTACCAGCCATCTTAGTCAGCAGTAGTTTGTAAGTACTTAGTGTTCAGAATGTTCCCTTTTCTATGCTAGAATAAGTTTAGAACAAACACCTAATTTATAATTCTATTGTATCACAGCATTGCCCTGGCTTTGCACCCAGGCACATGAGAAGATTTAACCCTTTTATTCCAATTGCATTGTTTTTAAACTTTGGAAGACTTGGTTTCTTTTTCACTTCCATACATATGTTACACTTATAGGTATGTTTATGTTTTCTCTCTCTCTCTAAGCCTCTCTCCTTTTGCCAAGTCCTTTAGCCATGCTGGTTCTCTACATTAATTTAGGTTTTTGAGGGAAATGGTTCTACTTTGTTCTGACAGTGTTGGGTTACTGGAAGACTAGTTACTAATTTATGCATCCACAATTAAAGAAGATGCTTGCAGGGGAAAGTTTGAAATAATTATTCGTAGCAGAGTCTACAATGAATTCATGTAGTGAAAACACAAATTAAAAAATAATATCTCTTTTGAGAATAACAAGTAGCAAAAGAATAATTCTGTAGCATTTGATGTTTTAATGATTAGATATGTCACGAATTAGTGAATAATACTGGGGTTCACCAGTTGTTTAATGTTTGTCTTGAAACCACTTATTTTTTTCTGTGATTAAAAAAAAAAAAAAGATTGATTAATTTATTTATTACTAGAGACTGCTGGAAAGCAAAATTCATCTAAGGAAGGCTTAAGCAGTTTCTGTAGTGAAACAATCTACATTAACTGTAGGGAATCTAGTAGAATTAGAAAAATAGTAGAATATTACTGAGATTTGGCTTGACACATTTTTATAGCAAAATAATTTTAAAAATCTCTGAATATAAGAGGCATTTAGAGTTCCAAGTACACTCCATATTTCATATCAAGTAATGTAAATGTTCAGATCTGTTTCTGTCCACAGGCCAAAGCCCACTTCTGAATAAAGGGATCTATGTATGTATTTTGCAAATTGTGAGGATGTTAGGTCTTTAGCACATTTTATCAACTCAGGTTTTACACCTTCTGTGTTTTAAAATTTTCTTCGATTTGTGTTGGAACAAAATGAAATGGAGAGAATGCAACAGGAGCATTACCTTCTCTTGAACACTAAGAACAGAAATGAGTAGATCCTCAGCTTTCACTTAATGAAAAAGCCAAACTCTGACAGACTAGGAGAACTTAATTACCTAAACCAGGGCAACGGGCTGGGTGCAGAAGTGCAAGTCCAGTGCCAAAGACACCGGACAGTCAAAAAGTGGGACAACGATGTAGCCTAAGCATCAGTGGCAGATTGAATAGAAACTTCTAGATTTCAATTTTCAGTGCTTTCTCCTGGTCCTTTAGTGGGCCTTTGTATTATCAATTTTTTAAAAAAAGTTGCTTCTACTGAAAAAAGTAATATTGTATAAATTGGTCACATGTTCTGCACTTATTTCAATTTTGGTCTCTAGGAATACTTGAACATTTCACACTTGGAAAGATGGATATGGGTAATATTCTTACACAGAATATTGATGATCTTATGATCTATCCTATGTTCCTACAGAAAGTGTGAAATTGGCTTTGTTTCTATTTTTTTCCCCAAATCAGTATCATTCTATGAGATACATAAGAAATTATTAAACCTTTTAGATATGCCCTAGACAGCTCTCACACCCGCTGTCTTTTCAGGTATCTTGTACCCTGCATGCATTTACAAGTTAAAGAACAGGTTACAGAATAAGTTCATTGCCTTCTTGCATGTTGTTATACTAGACATTGATGATTTCAGTAAATTGAATGAAATATTCAAAGCAGCATGCATCCCAACCCATCCAGCAAAGACAGCAGGTCTTTAGTGTCTACTGACTTTTAAGACGTGTTCCTTTCATTTCACTGATTTTATTCTGAAGATATAAAACACTTGCATATTGTTAACAGCCTCTAAACCCCAGCAAAATAAGATACAGTGACAAGAATATATTTTTCCTGTAAAATATGATACAGGCTCATTGTGGTCTCTCTTCATGATGGATATTCTACTTTTAAAAAACATTTATTTTCATACGAATTCTAAAGTATTACCTTTCATAAATGAAAAATAGAAAACTTGTAGCTAATGTAAAGCTTAGTGCAAAGTTACATGAACAAGTTCTTATTTTATTAGGCCCACTCTTTTTATAGGGTTTTCTTCTTTCAATTTCATTTTTCTGGTTTGCTGATCTTTTTACCTTTGCAGTTTTATTTCCTATAACCTGATCCAATTTAACAGAGTCTTTGGTTATATTCTGTGTGGTAAATAAGGTAGTTACATTACATGCTTGCAGAGTTTTCACTGTCGGTACATCAGATTTAAGACTGGGTATTGATGGTGTATAGTGAGTGCTTTCTTTTACATCTAGCATTATACAAAGTGTTATATTCCTCCTCTATCTCTGCAATAGACCATGGAAAACATATTTGTCCTAATTCAGGCAGGTATAAGATATTCTGTCGTCTACTCTCACATAAGTTTTTGGACCTATACTCTGTTTCCCATACTATTAGTAGGTTTTATTTTAATTAATATTCTTTCTGAAGGTCCTAACTTTTTCATTTCTATTGATAAAATTGGGAAATATTATATTTTATTAAATTAAAATGCTGATCTTTTCATTCTCATGACCAGTGACAGGGCTCAAGGAAATGACATGAAGTTGAGTTGGGGGAGGTTTAGGTTGGATATAAAGAAAAAATTCTTCACCCAGAGGGATGTTGGGCACTGGAACAAGTTCCCCAGGGAAGTGGTCAAAGCATCAAGCCTAGCAGAGTTCCAGGAACATTTGAACAATGCTCTCAGGTGCATGACATGATTCTTGGGTTGTCCTGTGCAGAGCCAGGAGCTGGACTTAATGATCCTTGTGGGTCCCTTCCAACTTAGCATACTTTGTGATTCTGTGATATAATCACAGTTTAAAAATCTCTCAGAACTGAACCTCAAGTGTATTCTGCATGCTCCAGAAAATTTTACTACTGCCAAAATGTAATTTAAATTTAAGAATTAGGAGGAAAACAGTGGTCGTATCAAAAATATATTTTTCAATCCTCATAGATTTTTCCTCTTCTAATTATGATGCAGTTGAAGTGGAGAAGACAAGGAACACAGCAGACGATAAATAGAAGGATTCTTTGCTATTTTTTTTTACAGGATAACATCATGTCAGCTTTGCCTGTGAAATCTGTATTCCATCTTTCACTAGATAACTATTCTGCCTACAAACCAAAGCCTTCCAAAGCTGACTGAGCTCTGAACCCATTCTTGTTAATCACTTAAATAATTTTATTCATAATGTACTCACGTTTGCTCGACTTTCCTTTAGTACCTCCTATATCACTTTTCAGGAAGTATCCAGCCATGCATATCGATTTGGTAAATATATCAAGTTGAGAACAGATAAATCTAGGTATGTTTAAGTTTACTCAGGTTGCATTTGCAAATGCAAGTAATCCAAAGGAGTACTTGAAAGTACTCCAAAGGAACTTGAAACATCTTTGGTTCTTAAATCTGTCCTTTCAGCTTGGACACAGTGAGGACATGGGCATCTATGAGTGTCTCTGCCCTAAGATAAAAGTCTGGTATCCAAATGGCAATTATGTTGCTTCGTGTTCTGAGAGCAGCATTCCAAGTTTAACACACAAAGCAATGGACTTCATACTATGGCTCCTGTTGAAACTAAACCAATACTTCTAGAGCTCCTCTCATGCCATCTGCAGCCCTACAATGTAGAAATGAACAGAAACTGTTCTATATCATAAATAGTATAAGCCAAAGAAATTACTGCAAACACACATTTTACAGTGTCAGAAAAGAGATAAAGGAAATTTGGTTTCCTATAGTCTGGGTCATACTCTTGTGGTACTATGAACATTTTCTGACAGAGTGATAAAAAAGGGACTTGGTTCTGCTGTCCCTCTGTCAATAGGGATGTTAGCAAGGTGTTTGTACAGAAACTGTAGGAACCTCTGGGGATGCAGACTTCTGGTCGTAATTACACAGTGCTATAGTAGCCAGCCAGCAACTAAGCATTCACACAGCTGCTTCTAGCTCTCCTATCCTCAGAGAGATTGGGAAGAGAATAGGAAGTTCAAAGGTGAGAAAACTAATGGGTTAAGATAAAGATATTTTAATAAGTGAATAAAAGAGGAAAAAAAAAACAAGTGCTGCAGAGGCATCTGCCCCCCAACAAGCAGACTAATGCCCATCCAGTTTTTGAGCAATGACCACCTTGGAAGACACCTCCTCCCACCCATCCTTTCTTCCCCGACTTCCATTATTTCACTGTTGAGCATGATTTTTTTATGGTATGGAATATCCCTTGGAAAATTTGAGACAATTTTTTCATTTGTGATCCCTCCCAGATTTCTGCCCAGCCCTAGCTGGGCAGGAGAGCATGGAGGCAAAACAGAATGGTAAAACAAAAAGAGAAAGTTTCGAAGTTGTGCAGGTGCTGTTTGCAAAACCCCAGACACTGGTGTGTTGTCAACACTGTTCTAGCCATAAATCCAAAACATGGCAAATGATGACCTTCTATGAAGAAAATTAACTCTGTCCCAGTCCGAGCCAGAAAAAAGGGGTACAGAATTTGTTATGCATGTGATTATGTTTTATTGTTTTCTAGGGCAGGTAAGTTAATGAAGATATTATATATGTGAGCCATGATACTGTTCCTGCAGAAGCTTCTGCTCGCTCTCAGTGATACCTTAAGATTTTAACATATCAGTAGCATCAGGTTAAATATGAAATTTAACAGAATTTAAAAATAATTTCCTTCTTCCCATGTTATGTTTTGGTTTCTTTTCTAGTTGTTGGTTTGGGGTTTTTTGGTAGGTTTTATTTTCTTGAGTTTTTCCAATCCTATTTGGTCTTCTTCTCATAGTGTAATAACAATGTTTGGAAAAATTTTGGTCCACAGTACTTGGGCATAGATTGTTCACAGACGGTTTTTCTGGTCATTTTTTATCCTCTTATGGAATGAATCACAAGTGGGAAACAAAAAGACAACAACTGTATATGTATATGTGACGGTCTTATCAGTATATTGAAAGCAAGAGGAATTTCAAATTAAGTTTATGGCAAGCCTGTATGTACTTTTTTCTCCTTCAAACTGTAACAAAAATGTTAGTTAACTACTTTAGAAAGCATCATTTTGTTCACATTATATTTGCTACAGCAAACACATCCCAGATGTTAAGGAAAACTGACATTTTTCAACAGGAGTCCTTTTAAAGCAGCAGCATTTTTTGCATTATGCAAAACTTGGGAAATCCAACAATCTTCATGAGAGAAAAAGGATATTCCAGATAAGAATCCTGAAATTAGCATGGTGGTATCTCCCGTTTCATTAAAAAAAAAAAAAAAAAAAAAAAAAAAAAGAGACATGACAAAACAAATAAAAGAAAGCCCCAGTATATAAATAAATTCAATCTTTCTATGTGTTATCAAACAATGGAAAATAAGAAATTGTTCCAGTTAAGAGCACTGTGATGCCTCATGCAGTCATTTTAATTGTCCAGTTGCAATTCTGGCTTTGCACTGGTCAGATTCAGAGATTAGGTCAGGTTGGAAGAGACCACGGTGGGTCATCTGGTCCAACCTCCCTGCTCACGCAGGGTCATCCTAGAGCACATTGCACAGGTTTGTGTCCAGACAGTTCTTGAATATCTCCAGTGATGAAGACTCCTCAACCTCTCTGGGCAACCTGTTCCAGTGCTCAGTCAGCCACACAGTAAAGAAGTTCTTCCTCACATTCATATAAAACTTTTTGTGCATCATTTTCTCTCTGTTGCCTTTTGTTGCCCTGGCTCCATCACCTTGATAACTACCCTTTCGATATTTACACGCATTGAAGAGGTCCCCTCGAGGCTGAACATGCCCAGCTCCTGCAGCCTGTCCTTACAAGAGAGATTCTCCAGACAGTTAATAAACTCAGTGGTTCTCTGCTGGATCTGCTCCAGAAGCTCTGTCTCCTTTTTGCTGTGGAGCCCAGAACTGAATCAACACTACTGGGTTTTTGAGATTCATCATTGAGAAGATGCACAGGTTTTCAAAGATTCGTATTTTTTATACAGAGAAGGTGATATTGTGGAACAATACTCACATCTAGATCTGTTAATTATTCTATGACTTGTTCTTTAAAATTATACAATTTTTTTTGTCTTTGCAAATCATAAATGGACATTTTCCAAAACAAGAGTAAAGTTTAGGTATTCATAACTGTTTGTAGCTTTTTGGAGGTCTTTAGGACCAGGAAGAAATTGCAAAAGATGACATCAAATGCTGAATAACATTTTAAACTTTTGAACAGTTATCCAAGATATATGGTAAAATGGATTTGACTTTACCATTCCATTTGCTAGTCAAAATTTTAAGTTAAATTTTTACAGTTGTCAGAATTCCTAGCACAATTAATTACTAATTTTAAATGAATGCATATAAGAAAAAAACAGAGAACTGCATTTCTGCCTATGTTGGCTAATCAGATTTTCTAGTTTCTGTCTTTATATCTGCAAATATATCTATTTAAAATAACATTTATTGGAAGAGATCTTGCCTTATCATTATTTCTCACTTTATAAATAGAGACAAGCTACCATGCCAGAGAGTACTCTAGCACTATCTAATCTGATCTTCATCTATTCCAAACTCATTTTTATTATAACAAGGTGCAAGTCAAAGGACATAATCCATGTATTAAACATTTGTGCTAGCATAATACTGCAAGGTAAATTGCTATTGATTCATACAAAGGGTAAAGTTGAAAAGATTTACATTTAAATTAAAAAAAGTGGCTGCTGGAAATCGATAATAACAATCAAGGCATTTACCTTTGGAAATATCCTGGCATTAAAAAAAAAATTATTCAGATTTACAGTTGTTGCCCTTTAGGTATACAGAGCAACCAAGGACAAAATTGATTTTTTTTTTTTTTCACATTCCTGTTTCTATTAAAGAAACTCAGAGAATACTTGAATTTTATATACAGTTATTTCAAAATATTTCACATATGCAATATATGCTGAAGTGTTTGATTACACATCTTTATCTGTCTCTGAAGTTCACTTATGCTGAACAATTTCAGTGTTGTCACTAACGTAATCTATATTTCACATTTTTGTAGGTAGAAGGGCAATTTTATGTTGTGCCCAATTATTTTGTTAAAAAATGCTCCAGTGATTAGTCAGTATTTAACCAGGTAATGAAATTGAAAATGTGGCTATGCAGAATTCTACTTCAGAATCTATCTACCTCAGACTAGAATCTATCTACCCAGACTCATTTTCCAACCTGATTTCTGTTCTATACGTGAATTATTTTGTGCATGATTAAAATCTCTCATATCTTGAGGAAGGTGCACAAAGCACAGCAGTAAGAGACACTTACCAGGAGGCTTCAGTAGTGACAAGGCACAGAAGGCTAGCAGAGAGTTTATGGATACCTTGTGAAAATGGACAGAGGAATCTTCAGGTACTGATTTAAAAAGATGTTTATGAACATTTATAGAATAAAAAGATGTAAATCGCTACCAGTAGAAATTCATTACACTGACAGCTGACTATCTTTTCCTCCTCAACTTTTAACAACAAATTGAATCAAAAAGATTTATAGTTTGTAGAGATGATTAAAGTTCAGATTAGAGATTCATACTTTCATTTGGCTCCTGGATGGTGAATTGAAGCCAATGCGATTCTTGCATTCCTCTCAGAAACGATGGAAGAATAGGTATTTCTAGACCTAAAGAGCCTCTCCCTCTCTTTCCACATCCCAACCTCTTCCTCCAGTTCTTGCTGCCAAGTCTCTGAAGTAGATAATTTTCCTTTAGACTTTCTCTTCTTTCCCCAGTGTATTCTGGAGAAATGGTAATCATGTAAGTCAACACTTATCATGGAAACACACAAAGAAGTTTTTTAAGTCATGTTTCCAGTGTCTGTAAAGGGATCCTGTAGAATATCCTTATGACTAAGGTTCAACACTAGGATTAAGGAAGCGTGAGGTATCCTTTCTTCTTCCACAAGCCAAATGTATGGTTATGGAATATAATTTTAAGTGAGTTTTTTTCTATACATTTATTTTATTTGCTTCTCAGTTTGCAACCTACACTCTCACAGATCAACATTGAGCAATCCTGTACATTCATATTTGCAGCTATGGGTTTTTGGAGGCTTTAGAACAATTTGTTTCACAGATAGGCAGAGAAACAATAGCAGTTATGTGCCTGTAAGGTTCTTAGCCTGTTAAGATACAAAGTTCAAAGTTCAATTTTGAACACACTTGGAAATGTTACCAGCTTTTCCTAAAATGACATTTTTGCATAAATGAATTCATGTTTCAGAAAGACTAAATGATCTGTCTGGAAAAGGTTTTCTGTGGAAAATGGGAGAATGGCACTTTTTACTGGGTTGGATAGCTGGAGAGAGAACGGTGAATATGAATGAGAAGAGGGACAAAAAATACCGGAATTAAACTCAGCAATGTTATGTAATTATCTGAATGGTTTGACCTGAATATGAGAGTAGAGGCTGTGCTAGAGTTTTTGGGTTTTTTTGTTTTTTTGTAGCTCTCAGTAACAAAGTGTATTTTCTGTGTCAGAAAGTCTTCTACTTTTCTTTTTTTCCCTGCCTGTATTTGTGGATAAGCCGTTGTTTCATTGTATATATGCATCACATGTCACACATGACTGTTCCCACTTGGTCTAATCAAACTCTGGTGTCAGTACTGGAAGCCAAGTAGAAGAAATTTTCAGTTAAGGTGGCATTTCTTCCCTAATATATAATGCATAACGTATCTGTAGTATAAATTTCCCAGCAAAATACATGCATAAACTGTGATCTTGTGTCCTTGATAATTCTTGTGCAAATCTGATAATAAGAATGCCATCAGTTTCTCAGTGGTTGATTTGGTAACTACTATTAACTGCCAAAAATGTGTGGCTAAATGAAATAGTAAAGTCTTGTACTACAGCAGCAATTCTCAGAGTTCTTTAAAAAAAAACCCCAAAACTGAAAAGCTTTCATTATCCTCATTTTAAACTGGGACATGGAATATCTTGTTTGACAGCATTGACAGTTGAGGTCTGATGACTCTTGCTGCACCATATGAAAAAAGTTATTACTCATCAATGAGTATTTTATTCTTGTCTGTGTATGACTGTGTCTCCAGCAGTCATCATAAGGGAAAGGGTGCCCATATTTCAGCTACACTACACCAAGCTAAAACACTTTACCCCCAACTATTCATTCAGAAGATGCTAGGCTTTTTTACTGATGTGTGGGTGTACCACCTACTTTGTTAAAGAGATCACAGATCACAGAATATTGAGTTGAAAGGGCCCCACAAAGACCCTCAAGTCCAACTCTTAGGTGAATGGCACATGCAGAGATTGAACTCACAGCCTTGGTATTATTAATACCCAGCTCTAAAAAAATGACCTAACTTCTAGTGAAAGGAAAAGAATATAATAGAAGGAAGCATCTGATTTGTCTTCAGAATGATACCTCAAATTTTGCCTGAACTTCCCATCAATATCCTACATTGCTTGGTTATGAAAAAGGATGTGAATCCCCTACAACATTATCCAGTAGAACATAATTTCTCAGTTATTAAGATTTAAATGTGTAATACTGCATTAAACTGGTCTCCCTTATTAGAAAAATACTTAAGGCAGTCTGGGGCAGAATTTGACCTTCTATTTTTGAAGTTCCTCTTTGTTGCAAACCTTCCCTGTGGGGAAGACACCTATGTGTCTGAGGTTTGTACTCATATTTACCCTGAAAGGCACACTTTCACTTGAAGTTATGAGTAGAACAACTTCCTTACTTCCTTAGCACCTTAGGAACTAGATAAAACTCCCATTAATTATGAATTTTTATACATACCTACATTTTAGTTTTCCTGTATATTCCCCTTTGTGTATTAGTGTCTTGACTATCCTTTAGAACTAACTTATTTGAGGAATAAAGTATCTGGCTATACTTTCATAATATATCTATATATTAAATTTTATTTTAGCTACATGCTATCAACAAATGGTTTATCAACATCACAATAAAAAGTTCAGAAGTGGAATTTGTGGAATATGCTATCAGGTTTAAACAGAGGCTCGAATGTGAGCTTAATCAGCACAGCTTTAATATCATGAACAGTTTTGTGTGTGTTTCAGCTGGTATTCATGCAGATGAGAACAAATATCAATCAGTCAAGTGAATGCAGCACATATGGTATATAGAACCTTTTCAAATAAATCAGGTATGGCTTATAAAATATGATTCAAACCAGTATAATATGCAATGCCATAAACAGGATAAGGGAATTGCTCACCTTGCTTTGCCTTGTAGTGAAAGACAGGCCTGCATGAAAACCTTGCACAGGACATCTATTTCTTCAAAAATACTGTGTATGCAATCTCGAGCTTCTCAGGAGTACATCTATCTGTGTAAATCTGAGACCTACTTAATTTCAAATGTAGGATTTTGACTACATTGCATCTATGCAACTATTGCTTAGTGTTGTGTATACAAATACTTAAATGAAAGTAGTGGTTTACAGACAGAGTTACAGCACACCTATGTGAATCTATGTATATGTATGTGGCAAAAACCTCACAAATCATAAATTTTCCTAGCTGACTTCTAAGCCTGGCCTTAAGAACTAAAAAGAAAGCTGCATTCCCTTGATGAAAGCAGATAGAAGCGTCCCATATGAGTAGAGAATTTGGCAATTTTCAAGAATGTATTAACTTCAGTAATTTCCATTTGAAATCACAAGATTGCAGTTGTATCAAAATTATACTTGCTATCTAGGGGTTCACCACAATCTTTTTTCTATGTTAGAGTTATGCCCTTTTTAGTGGAAACAGGGAAACTTTGTATGAAGAGGAAACCAAACACTCTTTAGAATAAAAAAGTGTGTTGCTCTCTAGAGAAGTGTGATGTTTACTCCAACCTGTTTGATGAAAAGGGCTAGCAAGAGATGACTGGAGAGGGATCACAGGTCAGCAGGAGAGCACCTGAAGTGCAGAACAAAGGAATTCCAGCTTCTCTAGCCAGTAAGTCAACATCGTTGAGGGCTCTAGAAGACAGAGTAGAAGACTCAATTCTGCCCTATGAGGCCACATCTGGAGAACTGTGTTGAATTCTGGGCCCCAAAGTTCAAGCAAGACAAGGAATTACTGGAAAGAGTAAAGAAGAGGACTATGAAGGTCATTAGGAACCTGTGAAGAACTGTACTCTGAAGAAGAGGAATTGTACTCTGTAAAATTCACCACAAATTTCCTTTTTGCTTTTGGGTATTTTGGGAAATTTCAGAAATGACATAGAACCGAGAAGAAAGCTGAAGGGCTTTATCATAAAAGGGTTTTCAGGATAACACATTCACTATTCCTTCAACATCCACTATACAGAGCCTGTCTATACAACTGAGAGTGACCTTAAGAACAAGTTGGCTTATGTACAGTGAAGTGAAGAATTAGCTCTAGTATCATATATACAAGACAATTCTGAATTAAGCAAGCTATGAGAACCACTGTTAGCCTTCAGCAGTGTAGAGCTCAGAGACAAGTCTGTACAGAATGTACACTGAACTAAAGCAAAGTAAAAGTAAAGAAGGTATTCTCCAGAGTACAATAAAATTGGTGGGAGCTTATCTTACACAGATAATAGAAGATTTTTCACTTTTTTTCCTTAAACTTTTATCCCTTAAACTTTTATCCCTTAGCCAATTAAAGGAGTTCAAATAGAACTATGATAAAAAGGTAGAATATAAAGTTTGGAAAGTTAAATTTTTTAAATAAGACTTATGTAAAATTACATCTTATAAAAAATATCTCCTTTAATCTGTTGCTTCTATATCAAGCCTCATCTGAAATCTGTCTCTAAGCTCTTTAACTGGCTTTAGCTGAAAACATAGTGCATTTATTTTGAATTTCCTTTTCAAACTGTGGGTTTGAGATAGTGGACTTACACACAAAGAATAAATTTAAGATAATAAATTCATCCCTGATGTAGTGTCACTGATTTCAGAAGTAATTCTGGCCCAGTTATTTGGAAATATATTTTTCAAAGATTTCATTATCTCATAGCAATTTTTCATTTCACTAGGGAAACCAAAGACATGCAAAAGAACGAGGAAAAGGAATCAGAAATAATTAAAAGTACATGTGATAGTAATTTCTTCTGCACCCAAAGAGAATTTAAACCTACTATTTAGCTATCTACAAAAAAGCAAAAAGAAAATGCAATAAATTGAATAATATATCAAAAGCTAAGAAATAAAAGATTTGTCATACTTTTTTTCTATCCTTTCTGAGATAATAATTCATGTCATCTACATCAGTAGATTGCAGCATTTATTTGTCAGCGGCAAAATATATTGCATTTATCTGAATCACTTCATGGAATTCACTGATACTGTGGGAAAAAAATATGTAAGGTTGTTCAGGAAAGTCAGTACATATTCTCTTATGGAAAATAAAAATTAGTTTCAAGCCCAGAACCAATTTGACACCTATCATTATGTCATTCTAGTTTGTCCCTCTGTGACTTGCAAAGACATTACTCAGGATTCAAATGTATCAAGGTCTTAAACCATTTAGGATTAGACAGTGGGAGCTGCTGCTCTGTGTATGATGGGACAATGCAGGCTTTCTCATCTTAGATGTTTCAGAAAAATCTGCTTAAAAAGTTTCTGCTATCTTAAGCAAAGCTTGGGTTATATAACTGCTTGAGAAAAAATGGAGAAACATTGGAAAAAAGGTATTAGACATTGACTTTTCCTGCATGTAAAGAGAAGTCCCTTGGAGAGCTTTTCATACAATTGGGAGCTATGGTCACACGGTGTTATTGAAAATTATGTGTTAGGGCATAAAGTGATCAGTAGCTAGAACCAGGAAAAAAGAAGTCATTGCTAATCAGAGATGGTGGGGTGAGGGAGGTGGGGGAAATATGAAAAATATGTATTGTGAAATTTTTTCACTTGATTTATTTCTATTTGATTTGTTGTTTGAAGTCAGTCCCAGTTCCAAGCTCACCTTTGGCAATTTAATATTAAATTAGAGTTCATAAATGTCAAGCAGTCTCTTCACATCAGCTTGCTGCAGTACGACTGTATATGCAGGGACTGCATTCTTTGTTCATTGTGGTCATAAAAAACATTTCTGCAGTAGCTGAAGGATTTATAAATCCCTCACTCTGTCCTTTTTTTCTTTTTTTTTCTTGCAGTATCATGTTACCTGTAATTAATTAATGAATAGAGCTTCTGCAAAATATATGTTTTAGCAATCATCTGTTTCTACAATCTGAGACTGACTTTGCTGCAGTGTGCTAGCATGCAGAAGAGGGAACTGTCAGCAGCAGCTGATTTATAAGAGTGATTTACCTTCTGGAGAGTGTAATTATGTTCATAGTTAAGAATTAATCAGGTGAGAGAATTATAGAATAATCACAGTCTTGACTTTGGAAGGACAAACTAAATGGAGATTGTTACACCGAGTCATCTCAGCAGATGGTGATCTCTTTACTCTTTAACAGCTGGAAGACCAGGTTTCCAGGATAGTTGTCTTTATTAAAAAGAGAGAAAATGAGCAATCTTGCAGTGGTTACCTTTCAGCTCACATAGGTGACAACACATGAGAAAGGTGCAGCAAGAATAAAATACATCAGCAATCATGAAATTAAATTAAACCAGATAAGATTAGTTTTTTTAATTTGCCACTATGACATTGTGTACAGCTCTGTGAATATAAGAAAATTTTCTGTCTGTCTCTGCTGACTAAAAGACTTTTCTCTCTCTTTTTAATAATGAGTATGATGTCTTTTACATTTCAACCTTCTTGGTATGTGTCCTTTAATGATTATATTTTATTAAAACTCATGGCAGTTGGATCTTCATTTGAAGATGCCACACTGTCTGAAAGTCTGAAGGCTATGAGATTTTCCAGATAGTTTATTGAGATTCTACGGGGTTTTTAATGGAAGTATATTTTATTTTTCATTCTGTCTGCGCTCACTGCTATCCCTTATAGGTAAAAATCTTACCCTAGACACTGCCAATCAGATATGACACGTGCAATCACACTCAGCATGCAGGGGATATTGACTTTGTGAGGTACTTTGCATAGTGAAAAGTCTCTCTTAGTTCCAATGAATCTTGATTAAAGTTTGTGAGGATCATCACCTCTGATGAAGGGGAGGTGATAATTTTCTTTATTACCTGGAAGGACAGAATATTTCAGGAAGCATGTTGTCAAACAAGTGTTAGTTACAGTTGTTATAAAGATGTCCCATGTCGTCCACATTATATTTATATCTGGTACATCAAGGCAAAATCTCCTTTATTAGCCTCATGGGAAATATGGTCTTGAGCAAACTAACTGTAGAGAAAAATAGTTATGAGCAAATTCTACCAGAATTTCCACCATTTTAAGCAACCACAGTTCCTTGTATAGTGATGTGTAGACCCTAGCAGTTAAAGTCATGGTGTGCTTTTTATTTCAAAAATAATGTGAGATAGTGAGCTGTTTAGAAGGACACTTCTGGTTTTTTGCACACCCAATGAGCTATTGAATGTGCCTGAATCCAGAGCAGCCATTGGAACCACTGCAACCTCAATGGTAGACACATTTCATCTTTCCCAAAGGAAAATGTGTTATGATAAAAAAGCTGTGAAAGTTCAGCATTCAGCCAGGAGAGAGAAAAGATCTAAAAATTCAATACATTGTTTTCATGTGAGTGGAATCTGACAGCAAAGGTGAAAACTCACTCTCTAAATCAAATACACTGTGTTGTGTGAGATGAGTTCCATTTGGCTTCCCTGCCTCATTATGCCTCCTTATCCCTACAGCACAGCATCGGGTTTTTTGTACAGTGTCTAAAAAGTCACCTTGGGACTTGACAAATTACCCTTCCTGTTATGTCATATTCTCAAGGAGACTATGCTATGGCATTAATTTTAGTATGAAAAAAAGGCCATAATGTCCATATTGGCAAATAAATAGTCCAGTATTTATTTACATATCTCCCAAGTGTTTCTCAAAGGATCCATTCAAGATGAAATTCTGTCTGTCCCAAAGGAGACAAAGGTGTTTTGTGCCCCATTTGCACAATGAGGGATCTGTGTATTAAGGCAGCAATCTGCATATCATTATGCATAATTATAACTATAATTACAGCCCTTCATTTCCCTGTCTCTCTGAGTTGCCACATGCGATAATCTGGATCATATTTAGCAAAAATATACTAATTTTTAAAGAGTAATTTTTTTTTTCTGAAAAACAAAGCTTCACAGAAACCTATGTCTATACAGAGTTTTTGTTTTCCAAGGGTTTGCAAGTTTTCTTAAGTTCTATGATTTGTATATGCACTATCTTATATACATTCAAAGCAGAAAATGTCAAGATTAATTCCAAGAAACCAGACTTCAGAGTTTTGGGGCTTACAGATATCTCCAGAAAAAGATATCACTAAGTCATTAATAAATAAAGAATAATAGTAATTTCAGCCTTACAGACAGTAATTTTTATGCTGTTCAGCATGTCCATCTAGCTTCAGGTTTCCTTCTACAATACAAGTATGTACTGTCTTTGTACTTCTGAGGACCCAAACTGACAGTTTTTTTACTTTGTGAACAAGTTCCTGAAACTTACCCATATGAGATACTAAGATTCAACTAGAGACAGAGTTCAAATGTCATTCAACATTCATCCATAAATTAGCAAGTTTTCCTTCTCACATACACTATGCAGTACACGTCCACAGCTAGGTCTTGCAAGTAAATCTGATCTTAAATCTGCTTTCTTCCTATTTCTAAGAAAAAGCACCTGTCCTCCTGCAACAGCAATGACTCATGGCCTCCCATATAGCTCACCCTGTGACTCCAACAATAGAAAATTAACACTGATGTGTAGAAACCCCTAAAATCCCACTAGGGCAAAGTCTTTTGCACAGCTATGTGGGTAGTGATATGTAATTAAGAGAAAAATACTGTCAAAATATAGGCTTTAAAGAGGTCCCCAGTTTTCTTATCTGAGTCCATCTTAGATTTCAGACAATTAAATTGTGTAAGAAGATCCACTAAAACTCATTAGGACTGGAATTGTTGACTAACAGTTTACCTTTATGTTTTATTGTTATGATAAATTCTATAGGCTATTGAGAAATAAGAATGTATAAATTTTGTATTGAATTCAGAGGATTTTTAGTATAATAAAGATAGGTAATGATACTGAAAGCTTAGGTCAGGGCATTTCTAGCTTTTGAATATTTCTGATTCTTCTCTATCTCATGGTAATCGTAATAATTGATACTCAGTACATGTTCACTGCTTTATAGTATATATGCAGAGCTGTGCAAAGAACAGTCTATGAATCCTCACAACTTTCCATTTATGGAATTAAATTCAAATTTTTAAAATCAAGGAATCATTTGCATTTAAAAGATACTGTTACATGTTTTCAGCATAATTCATATTACTACAGGGAATTTTACATAAAGCAATGGGAGTTTGAAATGTCCCTTCCCAGTTCAGGAGAGCCTTACTGTGTGACAAAAAGGAAGAGAAGGTGTGGAAGTAGTGTAAATACAGTGGCTGGGCCTACTAACAAGGGTTCACACAGGATTTTCCACATTTGGAAAGTTTATGAGTAATATTTGTTCGTATCAGACTCTTCTTTCCTTACAATTTATAACTATAGCAGAAAGTCGACATAAAGCTTATAATATTTGCTTTGTTCTCACAGCATTCTCACACTGCAAATAAATAGAAAAGAAGACAGATAAGACATATGGGTTGTCAGAGAATGACAGCTTTGCAAAATTTCAGCAGCTGCATTGAAAGCAAGACACATTATGCTTTAAAACATTTCCCTTTTCCTTCCCCCATGTAAAACCCACTGGATGTGCCTGTTTCTTTTTATGTAGGTAAGAGACCCTTATAGGACTATCCCTATGGTTTTAAATTTCCTATTTCAGATGGCTTTATTAATCTCTCAGCTGGTCACCTACAGATGCTAGCTGTGCTTGCTCAAACAGCTCTGCTGGACGCTGGAAGTTCACTTTTTACTCTACAATTTTATTTAAAAAAAAAGCGGGGGGGGATGGGGGGGGAAGGAGGAAAAGAGAAGAGAAAGGTTGTGTAGCTCCAGCTTCAGTAAATACCTCAAGAAAGAAGTGAAATATTTTCAAAGGATTGTTTCCCTTTCCTAGAATAAAAGGGTATGAAGCGTCTCATACCCAAGGAGAAAGTCCACTAGAAAATCAACATAAAAATATAATTCTTTAAAGAACTACCAGCTGATTACATGTTGAACATAATACGTACTTTATTTTTCACAGTTCTTTCCTAAGGACATTACTAACTTTTCAGAATTTCAGGCTTATAGTCTTGTCAAGTTCTTTTCCTTTTTACTTCAGGATTGCTGTGGTGTTATGTGTGTTTTGTTTGTTTACCAAGGTAGTTTTATGGTCCTAACTTGTGTCAGAATGATGATGTTTGGTAGATTATGCAGACTGCTTATCCAAGCCAAGAAACAGTGTACACCTGTGTCTCTATAAACTGGCTTGTCCGTCTGCAAGAGGACAGAGTGAACAGTGAGAAAATAACAAATTAACACGGCAGCGGAGTGCTAAGAGCTCATTGCTGTGCAAGGCTTATGTAAGGCTTTCTTAAAGTCTTGTATTCCGAAATGGTTGATCAGACGTTGTTTTCTGTCATTATGGATACAGGCCGCTCAACTTCTAGCCATGGGAAAAGATAAATTTTAATAAGAAATTCATTTATGCATCAGAATTTGACAAAATCATTTGGCTAGAAATCAAAAAGAAGATCCATTATTTAAGGCAGAAGAGAACTGCAATCACCCTGCTGGGGTCATTCCCACTGAGGGCGGAGTAATGTTTCTGTACTAAACAAACTACATATTTCTTTTTCTTCTGCAAAATACATGGAGAAGTTAACCTTTATCCATTTCATACTGTTATGACCCTGCTGATGAAGACCCTGTGAACATCATGAAGAGTCTCAGAGGATACCGGTCATGGCTAACATTCTATATGTACCTCATATAATATGGAGCAAGTTGGGATAGGTTGTACTTTGTCCAAAATACATTACTGAGTTCCAGCCTTTTCTGTGCATATAATAAAGTTTCAGTGGCATAATATTTAATGTAGAGGACAGTCATAAAAACTAAAAGACACACTACTGGTTCAGTCTTCTACCTTCAGGCAGCTTTATATCAGTACTAGAAACTAAGCTACATAACACATGATATTGCCCATCTATTCAACTTATTTAGTAGACCATAGAATCTTTACTGGAATCATATTTCTTCCTACTCTGGATATAAGTTGTTGTAAGATTCATAGCAAAACAATGCAAAGTAGACTTACAGAACACAGCACATTTTGTACTTCATATTATTATGATGCGGTTCTTTATTTAAAATTTATTTAGTGTACTAGTCCAAACCATAAAGGAATTGAAGTTGAACTTGACCTCAAGTTCTTAGGAGGCAGCTTCAGTCCTACCTACCCATTTAAGTTGGTCTACAGGAAGGAGTAGGAAGGTAGTGGATGGAAAGGAAAGGTGGGGGGAGAGGGAAGGGGAGGAGAAGGGAGGAAAGTAATTATTTACATTAAGAAGTAAGAAGACTTTCTTTTGCACAGAAATATCTCAGTCATTTGGAGAAATAGTTTTATCATCCAGACCTCAGTCTTTTGCACATGTCTAATAGAGGAGGCCTTAAGACTAACACACAGTAGGTTTCTTTTTCTCAGAGAGTGAGTAATTTTCTTTGATTGTCACGGCAAGTTAGACATTGGAAATGTTGTAGAAAACCAAATAAAGCCTTTTCTGTTAAGAAGCCTCAGGCTTGCTTTCAGTGAGAAGTTGACCTTTTTTGTGATTCTTTGTTACATTTTAGAACAAGATGGAAGAAATATTGGAGCATCATTTGCAAGACTTGGACAAGAACTCTGCACAGTACATGTGAAGAGTGAATTGCAGTTGCTCAAAATCATTATTTTGAGTAAAATTCTGATGCACTTTAAGATCATGGCAAATGTCAGTAAAAAGGAGAACCAAAGTATATTATTTGCAGCTTTTTACAAACTGTCAGTTGCCCAATGATAAGGATACGTGCAAGAGAGAGAGTAACCAAGACTGGTATTTTCTTTAACCCAAACACATTTCTGTTTTCCCTGACATACCTAGGAAGCCTTAGGAGATGGACATAAGATAAATAAAACATAAAATCATGGAGTGGTTTGGGTTGGAAGGAACATTAGAGATGAACCAGTTCCAGGCCCCTGTCATGAGCCGGGACACCTCCCAACAGATCAGGTAGCTCAAAGTCCCATCCAACCTGGTCTTGAACCGTTTCAGAGATAAGGCACCCACAGCTTCTCTGGACAACCTGTTCCAGTGCGTCAATAAAGAATTTCTTCCTAAAGACTAATCTATATCTACCCTGTTCCCATTTAAAACTGATATCCCTCATCCTCTTACTACAATTCCTGATAAAGGGTCCCTCCTTATCTTTCCCTTCTGAGGGAAAGGGCTGCTGTAAGTTGTCTCCAGTTTATACCTTACATGGTGTAATGACATGAAAGTTTGGTTGGATGTTCTACTCATTAGAATTTGCTTTTTTTCTTAATTAATTCTGGATTGTAAAAAGATTTTAAAAATACAGAACAGTGGAAATCAACAGCTACCTAGTCACTATGATTGAAAATGAGATGAATGGCTCTTATAATTCTTGCTTCTCATGTGTCCATTGATCCTTCTTTCCCCATCTTCTGAAACACTGTATTGTGTGCACTGGCAGCTTACTATGAAACTTTGCTGAGAGGTCTTTAAGGTACTCCCATACATAGAGCAGTCTGTTTGTATCAGAAGTACACCAACAGGACAGAAATTTTATCAGCTGGTCTTGATGCTACAGGATATTTTCCATTTATCTCTGGTGGTTCTTCTACCCATTTCTTCTTGGCCATTACCTGTAGCAACTGAAATTTAATCTACGCTGTAGACTTTGCTACACAAGCAAAATGACCTTTGGAATTTGTTATGTTTCTCACGGACCTGAAATAATGGATGAAAAATATATTTTTATACTAATTCATTTGCATTTATATTTTCCTGGTTATAGTTTTAAAAATTAAATATAAAAAATTTTAAAAAGATAATAGCTTTCTTCATATTTAATAAAACAATGCAGTTAAAATTGTGTTTATTTTGTTTGAATGTGCCAATAGTTCTTACACCATAAAATAAAAAATTATGATTCCTTGTGTTTACTTTTTAAGATAAGGAAAATTAAATTATAAATTTGGATGTTTCTATGCCCCAAGGAATGGGACACCAGAAGTTACATAAGTACTCCTGATAATAACTCTGTGACAAACATACATCTTACATTCATTGACAGAAAAGAATCCTCATGAATTTTGCATGTTCATATAACAAATGTATGTTCATATAACCTTTAGCCAGTCATTTTAATTAAAGTTTTAAAGAGTAATATTTTCAAATGTTTACAAATCCAACACCAAGAACAGTCTATGAACGCCTGTGGTTACTTTATGCAATAACTATTGAAGGTGCCTGTGCTTATCCCATCAATTTAAACTGACATTAAAGGGATACTCATATCCAGTTTATGAATCAGGGGGAGGAACTACAATACTTTTCACTTCAGGAAACAAATGTGGCTTTTTGGGCCAGAAAATGAAGTGAGCATGGCACAACACTAGCTTTGCTGGTTTTGCTGCTGCAAGACCCATGCAGCCCGATGAAATTTGTCTGGGTGGTGACCAGCCTCACTTTCCATTTTTTTTCTGAAAAAAATTAATGAGCTGAATTTTGGAACAGGGAGGCAACAGAAACTCTCACCCAGAAGCTGCCTACGTAAATAATGAACAGAAGCATTTGTAGAAACTGGACTGCATTTGTCAAAATGGGTGAGATTTCAATGAGAAGTGAAAGTAACTAGAACTGGTGGTGTGGACATATTTCAGTGAATACTTCAGAAGTTCAGAAGGTTCCCTCTTTCTTTATTGCTTGCTTAATCAGTTCTTGGTTCTTAACCTTTCTTATCCTATGCTACTACACTGTCACTTCAAGGTGACACAAATAGCAGCACTAAATTTATGGCAATATTAGATGAAGTAGTAGAAGAGTATTTGGAACTTTTTTGATACAAGATCATTCATTTGTTCCTAAGGAAATCTACTTGGTCTTGAATTAGAACACTGGAATTGACCATCATGTTTATATCAATTTTGAATGAAAAGAAAAAAAATCTTTTCATAAAATAACCTATGAAAGAGGAAAATTTGAAAATACTTCTACATAAATTGTAGACATTTTGACAAAAGATGAAAAATGAGTCTTTGCTCTAAAGTGAGACCTATGTATTTGCAAAATCATCATGTTTTTGAAGAAACATATCAATGTTGATGGACTGACTTAGAGCAATTAGCAGTGTTAAATGATAGCTCATAGCACTAGCGTTCTGTATTGTGTAGTGACTGGCTTTGGACAAGAAATAGTGAGAAATGAATGAATTTATAGATTTGGTAGATTCTGTCTCCAACAGAGGTTGAATCTTTCAAGGATACAGCAAATTAAAATTTGTAAAAATTAAAATCTGTTCAGTCCAGCTACACACCATTTTGCTTGTTTTAAAGTAACAATTTAGATGAAAATATTTAATATTTGTTGTTAAGGAAAAATCAGATTTTCAGTAAAAATAATGATTTCGCCAAATACTGGAAACACACTGAGTCATTGGTTTGAAATAATTATGCTGAGATGTATACATACTAGAGCAGGAAAATTACTTCTTTTTTTCTCCTAAATGGAATTAACACATTTCTTTAATCCTTAGTCTTTAGGTATGGAATATTATGTTCTCTTTGTTATCATTTCAAAGAAATCCCTTTAATCTCTCAAATGCAGGTTAGGCAAAAAAAAGGGTAAATTCACTCAGTGGGAATCAAAATCTTCTTGTTATTAAAATGAGAACATTAGCAAGATCTAAGTAGAAAAACTCATAAACAAAATGTAAGTACACAAACTGCTTGCATGTCACATGATGAAATGTTATCAGGAAAGCGTAGGAAATTCGTAAAAGTAATCTAATGAACATTTCTTAGTTAATGGCAAGAAATTAAGAACACTGGGTTTCTTGTTTCGGTCTTCCTGATGGGACAGAAAGTCATGAGCTGCTATGGAATTTGTTATGGTTTTTTATAATACAAAAATAGAGTAAAAAAAAATTAGGAAGTACATATATCTAAAAGTTGTAATGTAGGATAATGGATTTAAATTGATGTATCTTGCATGGAATATTTTTTGTGCTGACATCTATATTGTGTATGTAATTTTCACACAACTATCAGGAAGGTATGTCTGAGTGTTCAGGGACAGCAGAACCTTATCAATATAATTTTTTCAGGTAATCTCTAACAGGAAAAGGCATTGAGATATTGCAAGATAATTTTACCATGTGTTTGCAAGAGCAAACACAAAAAATTCTGGAAGGCAGTATTTCCACTCTTACTGATATTAAATTGAGTGTTACATTCACCATAAGAAAGAGTGGAGTATTGGTCCTATTAAATCATTATACAGTGCTTTGTTTGACATAGTTCAAATTCAGCAATTGTGTACATCAGGAATAGTTTCAATTTTCTTCAAATATGTGTTACATTTCAGACTGAGTAATAGGATCGGAAGATGAATAATGCTAAAGTTACCAGAGAATAGCCTTTTGCTGCACTAATGTTATTAAAATAATAATTAATTGAAATTATCAAACACAAAAATGCAGTTAATAAACATCTGCTTATGCAAGGTACTGACAAATGTTAGCTAGTAATTGATCATCGCTTCCTTACAAAATGAATAGAACACACAAATCCCTTAAGCAATGCAACATTTAAAACACATATTTTAATTTTCTTCTGGATGAAGGATATTATATGGAAAGGCATAAAAAGGACTCAAAGGTGTAATTCATGAAAATATGGCAACCTATGACACAAAAGCTGAAGCTAGAAGGGCTGGAACCCTTCAGAAGTTCTAAAACGACGTTAAGAAGGACGTATTGTTCTTAGATCTTAATCTAAGGTTAAGTAAAACTAAGACATCAAATAGGAAACTAAAGAAGAAGATATAAAGTTAAGAAATAAGACTTAACTGACTTTAGGCTCTACAGGAAAATAGTCTTAGAATAAATTTTATATCTCTGTCTGAATAGCACAATAGAACTGACTAATAATGATGATACAGCCCTAACTTGGTAAAAAGGAATAGAAATTAATTCAATCTCCAATGCACATAATTTTGCAATCTTACTTTCACATACCTTAGATGTTGTTCACTGTTGCTTTACTTTTTCACACTATTTACAGAAGCATACCAAAACAAAAAAAAAAAAAAAAAAAAAAAAAAAAAAAAAAAAAAAAAAAAAAAGACAGAAATAAAAGAAAACCACAAAAATCTTTCGAGGTTTAATCCCAGCCAGCAGCTCAACCCCAAAGAGCAGCTTTGTCCCGTGGTGGGAGTGTGGCAGAGGAAGAGCAGGTTTAAAGTGACAAACTTGTGGGTTGAGATAAAGACAGTTTAATAGGGAAAGAAAAAGGCACATATGCAAGCAAAGGTAAACAAGGAATTCATTCACCACTTCCCATGGGCAGGCAGGTGTTCAGCCACCCCAAGGAAAGCAGGGCTCTATCTCTACCCAACCAAACCCAGCATAAACACAAACCAAGAAAAGAAATTATTACCAGGCTGGAGCACTGTAATAGAGTAAGAAGATTGTCACAGAGTTCATTTAATATCTTATTTATGGCTTATGGTTGTTTTCTTAACTTCTCTGTAATGTACAAGAAGAAATACAAGTCAAAAAGCTGCTATAGAATACATAAATATTTATTCAAATTCATTAAGTCTTTCCTGTCTGATATGTACCTTTATAACAGACTTGAAAAGACTTTTAGTTTGGAAAGTTTCATGTGCCTGGAATTTAGTAGTATTTTTTCTCCTTTCCCCTTCTGTCATACCAAAATAATTAATTTTGGAAAATGGCTGACGAATGTTCATCAAATAACATGCACATGAAATAACTTTATGAAATTGCAAGATGAAAAGAATTTTACTGCTGGAATATTCCTTTATTTCTTAACTTTTGTGTCTAAGGGCAACAGTTTTCGTGAAAAGCAAACAAACCGAAAAGTTTCAGGCTGTTCCCACTGGATTTCAATCAGCTTTATTTGGAAAAAAATGAGGAGTGCCTGCTGTGAGATTTACAAAAGTATGATACACAAGGAAAACAGTCCACTCATTTAGTTCTAAAATGCCATGTAAGTAGATTTAGCTACATAAACTAAGAATTCTTCACAGAGAAAGATTTTTCATAGACCTTCCTGAGCACATAAGCATCCTCAAGGTGTCAACAAGGTGTCATTATGCTACCCATCCAAAATTATTTACTTTCACAGTAGTATTTCTACAGATAAATCTCTGTCCCTTTATATTTTTTGGCTCCCATGAAAAGCAACCCACTGAGACAGCAATGAGAATAATTGTTAATTTTTTTATTTGATTGGATTTATAGATTACTTTATACTTTATTATTACTCACACTTAAAAAGCACTTTTTAGTACCTTTTTAAAAATTTTTATTTCTAGAATAAAGATTGCAAAGATTGAATTAAAATTACGTTGATAAGGACTTTGAGGATGATTTAGGTATTCACCATCAGAATAAAAAAATACAAACACTTACTGGAGATTAAAGTAGTTTGTGAACCCACTTCAAATAAAAGAGTGTAGTAATGCCAAGGCATCGGTCAAGAAATGTGATCATGAGATTAAAAAAAGCAGTAAGCCTGTACTGAGAAAGGGATTTAAGCCAAAGGATGGAATTAGACACTGGGATGTAGCTTCAAACAAGTTGCTAACTATCTCTCAAGAGTATCCAAAAGGCTTAAATATAAGATAGCTCATGGGCTATCTTTTATCTCCTCCTCAACTTGAACAGGCATAGCAAACCATTAGCCTTCAAAGTGACTGATTGTTGGCCCCATTGGCTGAAGTTAGGTGAATTTAAACATTACTGGTGATAAGTCATAGAATATCCTGAGTTAGAAGGGACCCCCAAGGACCACGGAAGTTCAACTACTGGTGTTGCACAGCACAACCCCAAAAACCACATCATGTGCCTGAGAGCATGGTACAAATGCTTCTTGAGCTCTGCCAGCTTGGTGCTGTTACCACTTCCCTGGGGAGCCTGAGCCAGTGCCCACTCACCCTCTGGGTGAGCAACCTTTTCCTAATATCCAACCTAAACCTCTCCTGACACAACTTCAGACCACTCCCTTTGGTCCTGTCATTGGTCACCACAGAGAAGAGATCAGTGCCTGCCCCTCCTCCTCCCCTCATGAGGAAGCTGTAGACTCCAATGAGGTTTCCCCTCAGTATCTTTTCCAGACTGAACAGAAGAAGCCACTCCTCATGTTGCTTCACCTCAAGGCTCTTCACCATCTTTATAGCTCTCCTTTGGATGCTGTCTAACAGCTTAATATCCTTCTTATGTTGAGATGGACAAAACCGTACATAGGACGTGAGGTAAGGCCATACCTCAAGAAGCTCAGAGTAAAGTGGGACAATCGCCTCCTTCAGCTGTTTGGTGATGCTGTGTCTGATGCAGTCCAGGACAGGGTTGGCTACCTGGGGCTACCAGTTGCTCCTCTGGCTGCCAGTCCCTGCTGATTCATATTCAACTTGCTATCAACCAGGACCCCCAGGTCCCTTTCCTCAGTGCTTCTCTTCAGCCTGTCATTCTGCAGTCTGAATGTACATCCAGGGTTTCTCCATCACAGAGTCCAGCACTTGCCTTTGTTAAACTTCCCACAATTGGTAAAGATCACTTATTCACAAAGTCTTTTAAATAATTTTTGGAAGTTGTATTGTTAAAATCTTTAGCAGTCAAAAATATGTGGCGTATTTACGTGGCTCACTATATACATTCAGATTTGTCATTTATTTTAAAAACTTGTAGGTTTCTAACCATAAGGTTCAATAGGTAATTCATTCCACATAAAAAATATTACATGGAATATTACAATATGACAGTATCAACTTTTGTCTGTAGAAAGCCTTACAAAATGGTACATTTACAAAATAATGACTTGTTATTATATCCTGGTCATTCTAAAAAGGAACCAGACCAATTAATGACATTTCATTTTCAGCGTTAAGCAATTGCAATAGTTCTGTCAAAGACCTGGTTAGCAATATGGTTTTCACCAATGGTACTAAAAAAATCTAGTAAAGAATAATAAAGGGCAGTTTCCTAAAGAAGAAGAGGCAAAGTTCCCTAAGGAGCAAGAACAAGAGATCCTGCGAGAAGAAGGAGCAGAAACGGTAAGCTAACAATGAGTACATTCACTTATTAATGATGCTGAGTGTAACCATAGGGTACTGAAGGAATAATAATAATAACTAAATATTTAGTTGCTACAGTTACTATCCTTGATCTTTCCATGAACCTCCCAAAGTGACAGCGGTGAGCACGGCTGTGGATCAAGGCCAAGTTTGCACTTTTGCCCATGGACCATAATTAAAATAGATTTATGAATGAGGAAATGCCTGCAGAAAGAGATCAGTCTTGCAACATTTCCCAAAGGTCATTAGATTTTTTGAAGCCTAAACCGTAGTTTAAATCTACCCACTTATTGTAGATTCTTCCCTTTTTTTCAATGAAGAAAAGGCAGCTGAGTATACATTCCAGTGAGATTCAGGAACACCATTACTCATACTCATAGTTTGGCTTATAATAGCCTTGATTATATGGGCATCATTGTTTTCAGTGGCATAAAAGGGTCTAATTGCTGTGCTTGTATAATGCAAACTGTTTCCTTCTATGAACCCATGGAAACAAAAACTGTATATGGAAAGGATTATTATGAATTTTAGATTTACCCAAAAGGGTTCTTTCTTTACTTTTTCTGAGAAGATATTTTTCTTGTAATTTCAACCTACCATTGTTACATAATTTTAGCTGGATTTCATTGCCTCTTTCTGAATTACCATGAAAGACCATCCTATATTTTTAACGAGAGGGTATATTTTTTCACCCCAAATACACATGTACTTCATATGGCAAACTGAGTTAGTGGGATGAAATGAAAGAAAATTTTTTTCACATCTTTCATCCATATTCCGTGTTAATGTTTCAAAGAGAAAAAAGGACAGATGGGTAGAAACAGCAAATTACAGCCCAAGACTGACTCTGAGTATACAGATGAGGCTTGTTCACTTTTCACAATGACATCAGCTTCTAGGACTTCCTTCCAATTCGGTGTCTATTTGATTGGAAACAGACAATACATCTGACTCTTACTAAATCCTGGTGTCTTCATGCAAAGAATTTTTACATCCTTGTTAAAAAAAAACTCCTGTGTTTGTACTTGAGCGTGTTTTGTTTTTCAGCAAACACATATCAGCTTTCTGATTGCACAATTTCTTTGTATTATGGTATGTTCTGTTCTAAAGGAAATACCAGGAGAACGTATGTGTACAATCTGAGTGCTTCATAAATGAACACTCCAGAGGACCATATTTTGATTTTTCATGAATCTGCATAGTTCCATGGATATTTATGACCAGATAAATACATTCTAGGAACTGACTATTATGTACAATGATCATTCCCAAAGGAAATAATGATGAAGAAAAGGTCATTTTAGATATCATAGCCTTAGTTTTCACTACAATATGTTACAGAAGGCACATGGAAGGATGTTTTGCTTTCCTCTGTGCATTCCCTGTTTCTGATGTTAATTTAAATTATATAAGTAACTAGCAGTGTCTCCAGTGCAATAGTCCCACACAGAGCTTGGTTGTGGATAAGGCATTCTCATCAAATGGTTTCACCGGTGACTTCCACTACAGCAAACATTTTTATTGAGAGAATTGTCAACTAGTTAGTTTTCTTATTATTTTTCCCTGACAGATCAGTGGAAGAAACAATAGCCTGAAGGAGCGTAAGATCTAACAATTACTGAATTACATTACTTATTGTGAATAGACAGTTCTCTGGCAGATGCAATTTACTACAAAAACATAATATATTCTAAGCTAGATAAGATACTTGGAGTTCATTATAACAGCACTGAACAGTCGTAAAAACCAAACTAAGTCCTGGTGAGCACACAGTGGTGATAAACGTTAGTAGTATTGTTATTGGACAAAATATTCTACCATCACCAAGGCCATTATTTCTCAATAGAAACACAGAGTTTCAAGGCCATAGTCTAACCAATATATCAGAGTGAACTTCAGAAGATGATTTGACTTGATCACTTCCTTTTGATTTTGTTGTTTAAAGTACATTATTTTGAAGTGAAAGAAAAAGGAAAGGAAAGTTGGGATTTTTAGAAATTTTGCAGGCCTGATACATTATTTTTAACTCTGCAAAGACAGAGTTCAAATGAGAAGACCACAGTGAGATAATAGGATGACATAATGACTCAAGGATTTCACTTTAGAACACTCTCCTTAAATTAAAGACTTCCCTTGGCACGCAGGAGATGAATTCAAGTTGCAATGGTTGGTGCTATATCAGGATTGAACATTTTCATGTTTTGAATACTTTTTCAAATGGAAAAATTTGAAAAACTTCTGTTTTCCTTTTAACAGCAGAAAACTCTGTCCATCTAACATAGGGACGTATACAGAAACCAAAAAAGTAGATATTCTTATTAATAAGTTTCCTTAGAATGCTGCTTATTCCAAGAAACAATTATGATTGTATACAAATTGAATGTTATATTGAGTGTACTGTTTTTATTAGCACACACATTCAGGTTTTTAGGCAAATGTATTTTATGCAAACTTTCTTGTGTGATTTTACTGTCATTTCTGTTTCAGAATAGCTGCAATACCCTTTCTGTAGTAATTTTAGCTTATCTAATCCAACAAGTGTGAAAAAAATTAGTAAAATAGAAATAGTTTTGGGCTTCTCTCCTGTTTCTGTGCTATGTTGGAACTTCAGATTAGTTCTGGTTTCATCAATACCTACATCTTTCTCAAAAAGAAAATGGATTTTCCTTATTTGTCTAAAGTCAGCATGGACTTTAACTTCATTCCTGTCTCTTCTACTTTTTTCCCACCCTGAGCACTGCAGGAGGAATGGGGAGTGGGCTATGTAGTCAGTTCAAACCACCACGTTGCTGCTACCCTTTCTACCTCACGCATTTCCTCTGCTCCAACATGGGTCTTTCCCATGGACTACAGCCCTTCAAGAAGAGGCTTCTTCTGAAAAGATTTAGTGTTGATCCCCCATAGGTCACAGGTCTTGTCAGAATATCTTCTGCACAGCCTTCTCTCTACAAGCTGCATTTTCTGTCAGGAGACAACTCTAATTTGGGTTCTCCATGGGCTGTAGTTTCTTTCAGGCATAGCCCCCTGCTGCAGCACAGGGTCCTCCACAGGATGCAGGGGAGTGACCTTTCTCACCATTATATTCTCTACAGGCTGCTGTGAAATCTCTGATGCTTGATCTCTGCTGCTTCTCTCCTTCTCCCCATCCTTCCTTACTGACCTTAGTGTATTCCAGGGCTCTTTCTCCCACATTTTTCTCACAAAATCACAGAGTGGGTCAGTGGGTCATCTTATCCAACCTCCCTATTCAAGCAGGGTCATCCTACAGCACATTGCACAGCATTGTGTCTAAATGGTTCTTGAATATCTCTGGTGAGGGAGACTCCACAACCTCTCTGGACAATCTGTTTCAGAGGTCGTTCACCCACACTGTGAAAAAGTTCTTCCTTAAATTGAGGTCGAACTTCCCTTGCATCAACTTCTGCCCGTTGTCTTTTTTCCTATTGCTTGGCGCCACCAAGAAGAGCGTGGTCCATCCTCTTGACAGCCCACCTTCAGACACTTGTATACATTTATCAGGCCCCTCTCTTTGTATCTTCTTGAAGTTGAATAGATCCAATTCTCTGAGCCTTTCCTTGTAAGAGAGATGTTCCAGTCCCTTAATCATCTTTGTCAGCCTGCAATGGACCCACTCCAGGAGCTCCATGTCTGTCTTGTCCTGAGGAACCCAGAACTGGACACAGCACTCCAGATGTGCCTCATCAGGGAAAGGATCTCCTCCCTCCACCTGCTGGCAATGTTCGTCTGAATGGACCCTTGGACAGCATTGGGTTTCTTGGCCCCCAGGGCACATTGCTGAACTTGTTTTTCACCAGGACCTCCAGGTCCTTCTCCAAAGAGTTATTTTGCAGCAGCTCAGCCCCAAGACTGTACTGGTGCCTGGGGTTACTATTCCCCAGGTGAAGGACCCTGCATTTGCCTTTGTTGAATTTCAGACGGTTCTTCTCTCCCCATCCCTCCAACCTGTCACGGCCCTTCTGAAGGGCTGCAGAGCCCTCTGGGGTATTGGCCACTCCTCCCAGCTTGGTGTCACCAGTGAACTTGCTGAGAAGGGATCTGCACCTTCATCAAGCCACTGATGAATCAATTAAACAAGACTGGACCCAATACTGAGCACTGGGGGACACTACTAGTGACAGGTCTCCAACTAGACCCTGTGTCATCCTTCTGGGATCTGCCATTTAGGCAGTTCTCAATCCACCTCACTGCTCACTCATCAAGTACATACTTCCTGAGTTTGCCTAAGAGAGTATCCTGATAGACTCCTGTGTCTCACAGCTGCATTTTTAACCTTTTGTGTTGGTTGGCGTGGGTCTATTTTGGAGCTAGCTGTGTCCAACACAACCCTTAGACTCTTCTCATAGGGGCCATCCCACTAAAAAAACATTGTCAAGTAAAGCAAATATAACAATATAGAAACCTAGCTGCACAGGTCTTACAATCCTATCTTTATATAAATTTATCTGTTAAAGCCAGATTTTATTCAAATTATATCTAGCATAGTTTTGTCAAGAGCTTTAACTGGAATGAAAATAAAATGCATCTCTTTGTTATCAGAAAGGTCATAGAAATTCATAATTCATAATAAATAGTTAAACCAAAGATTTTAAATATTTTACATGCTTGTAAAGTTTGTTGCTTTTTTTTTTTTTTACCCAGGTTCTTGCCAATAAAATATGTGGATTATATTATTATGGAGAGAGTAGAAAAGGATTTGCAAAACATCAGTGTTATAGGACAAAAATGGTCCTTTTAGAAGAGAGCAGATGCTCCAAATCATCTGGAGTACATTTGGAAATTTTGTATTGACACATAATTACATAAATTTCTGTCTAATTTTCAAGATGCTGATATTGAACAATGCAATGAATGAGAAGCTGAAGGTGATTCTAAGCTTCATTCCGTAAAAGATGACTCTAAGGCCAAAGTGTTTTTGAGACCACTGAAAGTCTGATGCTGGTGCCTGAAATACGATGTCATTCAGGCATCTGCTCAAAGCCAGTCAGGCAAGAAGTGAGATGGCCAAATAACAGCACCCAGGAGGTGCAAATCCTCTGTGTATTTCTATTGTAGAGTATGAAAATTTGTCTCACTGCATGGGAAATGTTGATAAGGACAAGCATACTGTGTCTCTCCTGTTATCAAGCATATTGTGAGTCTGACTGTTATCAAGGAATATGACATAGCTTTGTAGAGCATTTACGAAACTACCTGAACTCTCTAAACCAGTTTGTTCTTATCTGAATACATCGTAGATTTCGTCTTGGGAAAGTAGCTGCCAGATGATCTCAGGAAAATCACTAAAATGAGGATTAGGATTGATAAATGACTGTATAGGAGTACACAGAATTTAACAGGGTATAGGCAAGGAGAAAAGCAAAACTATAGCTGCTCCTTCTTTGGGAATATACCATGAGCACAGGGGACAACAGTTCATTTCAGCAGCAGGGATTGCATTTAGTATTCTCTTTCTGGCATAGAATAGAAACAGGTGTCTGCACTGATCTCTTGGTATTTTTGGTCACAAGGTGTTTGCTTGCTTTTGAAATACAGTGGAGATATTAAGAATTTACTTTTGTGTCTGAGATGGTGCAGTGGTGTAATCTATTCAGATAAAGTCTCCTCTCTGAATCAGCCTTAGTTCATTTTGAATGTTGCCAAGAATCCTGGAGAAATACTTAATTAAGAATCTTATGCTAATTGTGTCAAGTTCAGTATTTTTGTCCCTTGTTGCCCTCCTCAACAGAAGTGTATCAGTAGATATCCAAGGAG
The DNA here is from genome assembly GCA_013397935.1 of Dasyornis broadbenti. Classification (NCBI taxonomy): domain Eukaryota; kingdom Metazoa; phylum Chordata; class Aves; order Passeriformes; family Dasyornithidae; genus Dasyornis; species Dasyornis broadbenti. Next base: position 6,547 of record VZRN01004715.1, on the reverse strand, counting down.
AAAGAAAGAAAAATAATTAAATGAAATAAAATAAATAATACATAGTGCTTTGTTTTATTGAGATGCAAGACATATAAAAAGAATTAACTTATGAGTGGAAGAAACAGGCAGAAAAGGTGGGTGTATTTATACAGCTGACAAGGTATGCCCACCATTTGTTCAAAGGATTTGTAACCTTTATAGATCTAAATCCTCCTGGCTACCCAAGCCACAGCTGTTGCTTGGATAGTTTTTCCATGTTGTTTTTCTTTTTCTCTCCCTTCAAATTTGGTTGTTGTTATGTACTTTCCATGAAATATTACTTTCAAAATGTTAGAAAATCTTATGTGTAATGCATAATTCTTCAGTCCACTTCTAGACACTGTATCTCTCCAACCAATTTTCCCTTTTGTTCAGCCAGCTGTTCCATGTAACAAATACATCCTAAAAGAGGTTTAAGGTGTTGGTTTTTCTTTGAACAAAAAAAGTCAAGGATGAAAACCAAGCTTTAGTTCATTTTATAGCAGGCACTGACAGTTGAAAGGCAGTGAAAAAAAAGAAAAGAAGCATTTCCACAGTAAACTATGATCATGTGATACAGAAACAATGCTATACAGGAGTAATGATCAAAATTTACATGGAAAATCTGTTCAGCACATTCATATTAATTTTGTACTTTTTGTCTAAAATATTTTTCTAGTCAGAATTTTCAGTGGTTGAGAAATGCTCACAGAAAAGTTATGAGTTTGATTTCAAGAGCAAGTAAGTTTAATACTGAACAGAACTTTACCCCTGTGGCTTCTATGTATATTCACAACCAAACTATTTATCTGGCATTTCAAAACTGAGCACTCACAGTACATTGTTCAGAAATGATCTGATTATGGAAGAAGTTTTGATAGGAATACTCAGGGTGATTTCAATTGAAAAGCCATAAGCTACTTGCAGAACCTTTGGGGACTGAAAGAGAAAAATCCAGTACGTGTTTACTCTCTGATTTTATACTTTGTGCACAAGTACTCTCACAGCCAGAGTCTTTCATCAAATTTTGCATAAACTGTAAGAGTGCCTTCCAGGTTACTGGTAACATTCCACCTGTTGTGTACCAAAGGCTGTTTTGATCTCCGTCGTGGACATCCACATACAACCTGTGCACAATTGTCTGCTCGTGGAGTTCAGTAAGTATGTCTTACAGAAGGTCTAACACAGAAAACCACAAAACCCAATCCACATAAAAAGTTCATTTGTCCATTCTCTTCCCCACATTGCACAAACTGCCAGGCATGGCATACTTTTTCTAAATGCTTATAGCAGACCACGTTGGGCAGACTTCTCATTATAAGATGACAGTCAAATTGCCAGGGTTCACAGGTGCCTGAAGACTGTTATCTGGATCGTGACTTTTATGAAGAGTGCCACAGGAAGACAGGAAGGTGACTTCTACACAGCATGTTGCAGTTCACATCCACCTTCACATTTATTGACTTGGAATGAAATTAAAGGCATGAAGCTGGGGATTTCCAGTCTTTTTAAATAGAGACAGCATGCCTTTAATACTGTACTTTAAAAAAAAAAAAAAAAAAAAAAAGAAGAAGAAAAGAAAAAGAACTGACAATGGGTCCATTTGATTGAATATCTGGAAAAAAATGCAAGATCTGAGTTTAAAATTTATCTGAGAAGCAGTGGAGAACAAATCTCCCTGGTTTTGCTTTTATTGATGTCAAATCACTTTTTAGCAGATTAGAGGAACTAATTCAGAACACAGTCTGTTTTTGTGTTCTTAATCTCTCTTTGGATACTTTGCTTAAAGCTTTGGCCTGCATGTGTGTATAGTCTTACTAGACTCCAACAGATGGCCTGCATCAAAGTTTTTCTTGAAAGAACTGTGACTAATATGAGCTGGCCTCATTAATCAAATATGGTCTGTATGGAAATATTCTCTGGCTGTGAATTGAGTAATTTCAACAGGCCTGAGTTAGAAAGGACACACTTTGTATATAAAAATGTCCTTTTCTTTGTGTGTGTGTGTGTATGTCTGTGAGGAAGAGAGTATTGAAAAATGTATGTTTTGGGATTGTTCAGGAGGTATGCTCTATAGTCACAGTTTCTTTATAAAGAGTTATAAACTTCATTGAGTTGTATCAGTTAATGTCTTTTGGTTTAGCTGTTTTATAAACCAAGGAGTTTGGTTTGATTTGGTTTCTCTTTTTAGAAATATTTCTGCTCCCAATATGATACTCTTTGGGAAGATTCTTCACTTTCAGAGTATAAAGGTTATAGATGAGAACATGATATTCTGCATTCCCTCCTAGAAGCAGTGATCAGTCAACTCTACAGCCTTGTATAGTAATGAAGGAGCTTCTTTGCTTGGGACAGCATCCTGCTGTCTTTGCACAAACTGAATAATGCAGAGCAGGCCATCCTGGCCATGACAGCACTGTTCAAATTATTATGGGTACACTTCTGAAAACCATGTCAGAAGACTATAATCTAGATGAATAACAAGGAGGAGATGAGAATATATTAAAAACCCATTATGTTTTCGTGATAATGTCACTTCTAACAGACTCACTAATGTCAAACAGCTGTATCAAAACCAGTGTGAGACAGGCAGAGAGACATCCACCTGTGCATAGGCTGAACTGGCAGCCGGGAAATGAGATTTCTTCTGTTTCAGATCCTGCTCTGGGCTGCTGTAAGAGATCCAAAAAGTGAATTTAAACATACTTTGACTTTGGAGGATACTTCATTCTGCATTCTCCTGTAAAAGCAATCTTGATGGAACTTTACCGCATTTAACATAACAATGTAGCACAGTGTAAACATAGTCCATGAATTTGACACTGCTGCCATTACACTGACAGTAGCTCACTCCACAAATAACCCCACTGAAACAGAGCGAGCTGTTTCCTCTGTTGTTATTGTTAGTGATATACAGCAAGGCCAAACATGGCACTTGTTTAAAGTTCTGCTTCATTGCCTTTTCTGTTGTCAGTTATGAAGACACAATATCCCCACTGAGATCTGTTTGAAAAATGAACTCTATTCTATTTAGCAAATTTAGCTTATACTGCATTGCTGTGAAAACAATTAACCATAAGATTTAATGGATGCTAGAAAGACTGCGTAAAGATCCTACATTTGTTGATAGTCAAATTAGATAGGACTAATACTGAGAGATGAAGTTGCAAAGACAGTAAGGAAAGAAGGTCATTGTTAAGTTATTATTACATAGAGGATGTTGGGGAAGAGGATGGAGTATGGAGTGACAAATGTGAACCTGTTGCTCAAACACTGGAAAATGTAATTGGATACTGTCCAGTGATTTGGACTAATGCAGAGATACTGTAAGGTCAATTAAGTTAAATTAAAGTAAAATTGGGGTCCAGACTACTGGAATACTTCTTCCACTGAAAATATATATATAAAAAAATTACCATGAGTAAAAAATACCCCAACAAACCCAAACCAATCACTTGTAAGACAGCAAAAGTTAATGAAGCGATAAATAACAGTATGTACAAATCCAGAAACTGATCACTCTGAATTGTTTGGAGGAAGATGTTAATCTGATGTTAATTTTTATATAGCCAAATTCATGTTCACATGGCTTAAAAAAAACCAAACCAACAAAACAGCCACCAAAAACCAAACTGAACAAACCTAACCAAGCAAACAGTCACTTATGTCACACTTCATTAGATGGAAAACAGAATCCTACAATCAGCAACAATGTGAAGGAACATAATACCACTGAGACAGTAGAAAGTGACCTTTTTAGATAGTGCTGTGCTTTAAAGTGATATTTTTTGACTATTTAAGCATGGCAACTGAGTTGTTAGAGAAGACATTTCTGAGGAATTTTTTATGTGGTCATTACTGAGGGCCTTTGCCAGTGTCTCTCAAGTGCACTGGTCACACTGTAGCACACTTGCAGTCCCCTGTAGCTGGAGGCATCACACTTTCAGACCCTTGTCCTACTGGGGGACTTCAACCACCCGGACATCTGCTGGAAGAGTAGCTCAGTCACCTGTAGGCAATCCAGGAGATTCCTGGAATGCACAGAGAATAATTTCTTGAGGCAGTTAATAGCCCTACCAGAGGGGATGCAATACTGAATGTGATGGTCACCAATGTAAATGAACTAATCAGGGACACCAAAGCTGGAGGGAGCCTGGGCTTCAGTGATCATGCTTTGGTGGAATTTGCAGTCCTCAGAGATATGGATCAGGTAAGGAATAAAGTCAGGCCCTTGACCTTTAGGAAAGCAAACTCCCAGCTCTTCAAGTGGATAGTCAATAGGATCCCCTGGCAGACTGCCCTCCGGGATAAGGGAGTTTATCAGAGCTGGCAAATCTTTGAGGAAGCGTTCCATAGATCACAAGAGCTAGCAATCCCCAGGAGCAAGAAATCAGACAAGAGAGACAAGACTGGCATGGCTGAGTAGGGAACTGCTGGCCAAAATAAAGGGAATGAAGCATGCACACAGTGGAGACAAGGACAGGTAGCCTGCGAAGAGTAGAGAGATGAAGTTTGGTTGTGTAGGGATGGGTTGAGGAAGACAAGAGGAAGATGGCACTGAAACTGGGAACAGATGCAGAGAATAACAGAAAAGGATTCTACAGGTACGTAAACCAGAAAAGGAAGGTCAGAGAAAATTTAGTCCCCCAATAAACAGTGCTGTAAAACAGGTAACAACACATGAGAAGGCTGAACAATTTTTTGCCTCAGTCTTCTCTGGCAACCTATCTTCCCTCACCTGTTGAATGGATGTCCAGCAGAATGAGGACTGGGGGAGCAATCTGCTTCCCACTGTAAGTAAATATCAGGTCCATGACCACCTGAAGAACCTGAATGTGCGTAAGTCTATAGGATCCAAAGAGACGCATCACAGAGTCCTGGGGGATATGTCTGATGTGGTGTCAGGCCACATTTCATGATATTTGAAAAGTCTTGGCAGTCAGGTGCAGTCCCAGGTGACTGGAAAAATACTGATACATAAATGATAAGAAATATGATACATAAAGCTTCACGCATCCTTAAAAAGGATAGAACAGATGATCCTGAGAACAACTGACCTGTCGGCCTCACCTCTGTGTCTGGAAGGTCATGGAACAGATCCTCCTAGAAGCCATTCTAAGGCACATGAAGGACAAGAAGGTGGCTTGAGACAGCCAGCATGGCTTCACCCAGGGCGAGTCCTACCTCACCAACCCTGTGGCCTTATGTTGTGGGGTGACTCCATCAGGGGACAAGGGAAGAGATACAGATGTAATTTGTCTGGACTTCTGTAAAGCTTTTGACACAGTCCCCGACAACATCTTTGTCTTTAAACTGGAGAGATGGATTTGATGGGTGGACTGTTGGATAAGAAAGTGGTTGGACAGCTGCATCCAGAGGGTAGTGGTCAATGGATCGGAGTCCTGATGGACATCAGTAACAAGTTGTGTCCCTCAGGGGTCTGTATTTGGACCAGAGTTATTTGATTTCTTCATTAATGACATCGATTGAGAGATTGAGTGCAGCCTCAGCACATTTGCAGATCACACCAAGTTGAGTGCTGCAGCTGACATATCTGAAGGACAGGATGCCATCCAGTATGACCGCAGTTTAAACTTATTAATTGTTCCTGTTGTGTTTAAACAGAACGTTGTTGAAGCTCCTGTTCTTCATAATACATATCACTGTGTGTCCTGATTTTTCCTGTCTTTCCTCCTTGTTTTCCTGATTTCTCTCTTCATGCTGTGAAATATGCAGGCTTTAATTTAATGCCAAACTTACTGGAAAAAAGGAAACAAAAAAACCCCCTAAAAATAATTTTGGAGTTTAATGTTCTTATTTTAGAATCAGTGAAATTGAGTACAACACAAATGTGATAGACTATAAGATTGTGAGATGCAGCTTCTTGTTTGACATATTTTCTCCTGAATTTTCTATATCCTTTGTAATCTCATGCTTTATGATTTGCAGATCATCCTGTATATTTTCCCTTCCTTTTTTTCCTGCTTTCTCTTTTATGCTCATGAAAGTTATTGTCTTGTTTGCTTTCTTTAGTTCATGGAGACAAACACATTTTTTCACTCAGTCATGAAGCTGGCAAAGACTGAAATCTCGGAGGTTTAGCTTCTTTGTGAGAGATTCTTTTTTCCAGCAGCTCTACATCTAATTTTCTTTATATACCATCATCTGAGATTCTCAAGGTAGTGCTTATTCGCAGTGACCTGCCAGACATCCCAAGTCTTAAGGATGAATGAATAAATAACTTTGCTGAATGCTGCTGAATATGTGATAATGCAATTAGTATTCTTGCCAACTGAATTGAAAATAAGATGTTGTGTCTTCAGGGACCATTGTACCCTTTTGTAAATGCTTTTTTCTCTTTTTTTTTTTTTTTCTATTTTCTTTTAAATACATCAGATACATATGAGCTAAGCAAAAATGTCCATTATAAATTAAAATAGCTTTGTACTGTAGATTAGGTGGCCACTTCTGATTTGGCAGTTAAAGTTCAATTTACAATGCTGCTTAAGAAACAACAGACAAAAATATGGTTTATTTATTTATTTTT
>VZRN01004714.1:64554-203004 GCA_013397935.1 Dasyornis broadbenti | reverse complement strand
GCCGGCCGCCCGCCAGGGACGTGGCCTGCAGCCGCTCCCGCAGCTCCCGCTGCGCCCCGCGCGCCGCCTCGCAGAAGTCGTCGTCGTCGCTCAGGATGTCGGTCTCCTTGATGTCCTCCTGCTCCTCGTACTGCGCCAGGTCGAACTGCTCCTCGACCCAGCGGTCAGTGTCCCCTCCCTGCGCCGCCTGCGCGGGCTCTTTCTCGGGGCTGCTGCTGTAGACGGCCTCTGAGTCAATGGTAAACCTGTTTCGGGCCAGCCGCCGCCTCCTCCTCCCAAGAGACTTGCTTGGGGCTGACACTGCACACACAAAGATAAAACCCCACAGGCGTTTTACACACGGCACAACTCTCGGGGAAAGCTAAGTCCTGCATTTAGCACCGCTGGGCACCGAGCAGGCGGCAGGGCCCACCACGGCCTGCTCACTCCCGTGCTCCCTGCAGCCACGGCACCTCAGCTCCTCGGCACGAGGCCTCTCCGGCTGCAAAAGGAGTTTCTGCTGCTCAGATCCACCGTGGGATAATGGCCCTCAAGTCTGTTCCTCCTGAGTGACAGGCAGCCAGCCAGCACCAAGGGCATCTGCTCAGCTCAGCTTCTCACTCGCAGCCCCTGCTGTCAGCTCACCACAAAATCCAACAGCTTCACACCTCGGTGAGGGAATCTGGGCTGGAGCAACGCTACAGCTTTCCCAGGGGCCACCTCAGTGCTGAAGATGCTGCGTTATTTACAGAGAATTAAGCTCCCTGTCCAGGCTCTGCTACTCCCTTCCTCACTTCCTCCCTACTGGGTGAGGAAAAGAACAATTTCCAAAAACTATCAGAAGTTCCTTCCTCAGCATCTACTCAGCAACTGGCCCAATTAGCAAATTCCCATGTTCTGTGTCAGAACATCTTCCCAAGAGGCTCCTGAGGCCAAGCAGGGGCAAATCCTGCCACTGGAGGCCCTGCAGGCACCACGGTGCTTCAGGGGGACACACAGAGTTCTGAGGTTGGAGTTTGTCCCCCCACACTGAGCAGCACCTCAGCACCTGCAGGATGGATTTATCCAGCTTGGCCTTGGGGTCACATTTTCATGTCCCTGTGCCTCTCAAGGTGTATTAAGTAGGGCAGCTCAGCAGTTGCAAATTTTATTTGTAGGGAGAGGCCTGGACTCCAAGGTGGGATTTCAATTCCTGCAGAATTCACCATGCAAATGTCCCACGGAGCCAAACCGAAAGGAGGTCTGGCACCTCCAGCAGCTTGGCCCCAGAGGCTGATGGAAGCAGTGCCATGGGTTTGGCCCTCCTTTGACGGCCCTTCCTCACCCTCTGGGAGGCACAGGGCCAGCAGCACCCCGAGTGAGAAGCTGGGCTCAGCTGCTGTTGGTCTGGCCTGCCCTGGTCAGAAGAGGAACAGGAAGCCTGGGTGTCTACAGTGCTGGATCTAATGAGCAGAACAAGAAATAAATAACAGACCAGAACAAAACATGCAGTGGTGCCGTGTACTTTTCAGTTTCAGCAAATGTTTCTTCCCTCCATCATCTAGAGTTCTGAAAATGAAAACCTGCTTTTCCCTGGGATTTTCTCATTGGTTTTGCCTGAAGTCAACTGAAAAGGAAAATCCATGGTTTAGGACAGGCCATTACAAAAAGAAGAGTATCAAGTGCACACTTCTCCAAATGAGGGAAGGAGGAGCTCGTGCCCTTTAGAACTTGAGCTGAAAAGGCTCAGGTGGAGGACACCCACAGCTGCCCCTTCAAACCAAGCTCAGGGGAGCTGTTTTTCCTTGTGCATTTTAGTTTAAAAGTGCTAGGGTTACCTCGAAATTCTGTACATGCTTTTAGAAACACACAGCTTCTGCTCTGTTCCCGTTAAAGTGCACAGCCAATCGGCACTGCCAGCAATCCCATCTCCCTTCCATGCCAGAAGGAGCGCTCTGAAGCTGAGCCTCCGGTGCAAAGCAAGCTAAATAAAGGCAATTTAAGGCTCTCAAGGAAGTGAAGCATGGAAAACCAGCAGTTTTTACACAAACAGGAGAGAGTGGTAATCCTAATATACAAGTGACGCACACCACCACGTGTCCTACAACGGTGCTGGGGTTACTGGGATCTTGAAAGTCTGTAGCCCTACAGTACCTGCCCTGTTCATGGCTGGCCTTGCACCTTTTAGAGCACACAATCTTTTTCCACCAAAAGGAACATATTGCTGGGATGAGGGCAAACTTTCGGTTTTAAGGAGCTGTCTTCTGTGTTTGTCCCGCAGGATGGAGTGCACTGCCTTCAGAAAGTCCTTCCTGTGTTCTGGTGAGCTGAAAGAGAGGTGGCAATACAAAAGGCAGTGTTACCCCTTGGGAAGTGCTAAATGAGGTAAATAATGGCCAGTTCTGTGATTTACGACAGTGCAAATCGACGGGCAGGCACTTCCCCAGAGAAGACTCCAGTGAACTCAGTGTTTGCAAAGCAAAACTAACTCCATGGTCACTGCAATGGGCACCCAAGGAAAGCAATACCCAGCTCATTAATGAAACATTCAGCCTTTCCACCCTCTCGAGGTTTCCTTTTCCTGCAGTGCCACCCACACCAGGCTGTGTCCCACACACGTCCAGCTGACCCTTGGTGGCTCAGTCAATCTGTCCCTGCAAACACACACCAAGCACAGCTCCCGCAACTCTGCCTAGAAGGAGGAACTGGCTTGGCATCAGCTCTGGTGGATCCTGATGAACTTGTGTTCCAAGTTCGTACTTGAACTCTAAAAGCATGCCAGGGCAACCACCACCACAGCAACGGAGGTTTATTTAAGGAAAGGCAATGTTCCAAGAGCAGTGGCTGGGACCTGGTGCCGTGAAAGGAACCAGCTGAACACATCTGCCAAAAAGATCCAGTGCTGGAGTTTAACTGGAAAATTGTAAAAAGGAGTTTTCCATAAAGGTGCAGAGCTGATTAAGTTCTATGCCTTTATTTTCGGAGATTGTGCAAAGTTCTACCTTCCACAAGTAAGGCTTTAACACCCTCTCCCCACTCTCCCTACTGCCTGTTCCCAGATTGCCTCAAAGGAAAGACACAGGCAAGCAGGGATGCAGAGATGCAGCTGCCATGGAAAATAGGGAAGCTCACTTACCTACAGCAAAGGTGAAATGTCCTTTCTGGCCTGCCCTCAGACTCAGATTTGACATGGACAATCTCACACACAGAGTTGGTCTCTGCATCTGAAGGGAAAACCAAGCAGAACTTCATGTCTACCTTCACATTTAACTGTGAAATATTTACTCCATCATGAGTGACGGCCCCCAGCCCACACATCCAAACCCTGGCCAATTCCTGCCGTGGGAACATTACCTGCACTGGCCAGGGCCCGGACCTGCAGCGCTTCCAAAGGGATCATGTGGCGAAACCGGAACGGATCCCAGTCTTCATAAATTGAGGCTCTATGTGATCCTCCCTGGAAAGATTTCAAACACCGTCAGGAAACGAGACACCCTGGGGCAGGCAGACAGTCCTGTGCTCTGGGCTGAGGGCTCCCAGATCCAGACTTGCTGCAATCCTGGTTTTCTCACTCCAACACCTCCCTGAGAGGCCTCTCTGTGGAGATCTCGCTGAAATCTGCACTAAAGCAGCCCCAAGGCCCATCAGCTCTCAGCAACACCCTCCAAAGTCACTGAGCCCGGCCCTGGGTGCACACACTCAGGAACACACCCGAGTTTGGCTTTTCACCCTGTGCCAGCTGCCTTTACCCATGCAGGCACCTCAAAGCCCTCTTTGGTTTATGCCACAGGCAGGGATCACAAGCTCCACTGTGCCACTACAACCTGTGCCCCTGCTGTAGCACTGTCAAGCTCAGCTTTAACTTGGAATCCCAGGCTCCAGAGGGATCCCTGAGCCACTCCTGATGTAGCTGAGGGCAGCCAGCACTGGCTTGGTGGCACTCAACACCCAGGGCACTGTGAGGTGACAGACATTAACTGGCTCTCAGACACTCACACAGTGACCAGATAATCAAACCCAAGAGAGACATTCCCAGTGACATCTTCATCCAGGACAATCCACCCCACAGCAGGGAATGGATGGGGCAGGGATGGCAACAAACACTTCAGCAGAAAGCAAAAGCCCATCCAGCTCCTCAGACACCAGGGACCACACATGCCAGAGCACATTCCAGCCCCACAGCTTTGTGGAATGCAAATTTTCATCACAGCCCCAGAGCTGCCTACGGCATCACCCCAATAGTCCATGCAAACTTACGAGTTTCTTCTTCTGTTTGGAGCCATCCTTGTACACAAGGACCACGGCAGTTTTGAACACTGGAGGAGAAAGTTAAAAACAAAAGCCATGTGGTCACAGAATCCCAGAACCATGGGGTGGTTGGGGTTGGAATGACCTCTGGAGATCATCCAGTCCAACCCCCTGCCAAGGCAGGGTCACCTGAAGCAGGTGGCACAGGTATTTTGGATTTTTGGGATGTCTCCAGAAAGGAAGACTCCAAGGACAGCTGCACCAGGGCTCTGCCCCCTCCATGGACAGAAGTTCTTCCTCCTCTTGAGGTGGAACTTGCTGTGTTTCAGTTCATGGCCATTGCTCCTCATCCTGTCCCTGGCACCACTGAACAGAGTCTGGCACCATCCTCTGACACCCTTTGGAGATATTCGGGCACATTGATGGGATATTTGTATGGATTGAGGGATATTTGTGTGGATTGAGGGATATTTGTGTGGATTGAGGGATATTTGTGTGGATTGAGGGATATTTGCACGCATTGATGGGATACTTGCACGCATTGAGGGGATCCCCTCTCAGCTTTCCCTTCTCCCGACTGAGCAGGCCCAGCTCCCACAGCCTCTCCCCAGGAGAGTCCATAAGGCTTGGAAAAACCACCCCAGAACCGAACTGAGCACTGCAGCAGACACAAATCCATTTTTAAATTCCAGCCAACCCTGTGCAAGGCCATGCTCAGCCACTGTCAATATCTGCCACGGCGCAGGTGACAACCTTTAAGGCATCTGCAATAAAAGTCTGGGATACAAACCAAATGCTGCCAGCTCAGGTTCCTTCTTCCACTTGCCCAGGGAAGCAGGAGGGTTCAGCCATATCACTGTGTTATGCAAGAGCAAGTCCCCCATGGAAAGGTCGGCGACCTGCCAACACCAGCACAGGCACAAAGGCAAGGGTTTTAATCAGCTCAGGATATCTGGTGTGAGCTTTCGGCTCAAGAGAACTTGCTTGGAATCTAACTCTGAACAAAAATGCCCCCCAAGCAAACTTCTGGAGTATTTCATCAGCTGACTGCAAACATGTGCAAACAGACCATGAGCTTCAGCAATAGCGGCATGTGAATCCTTAATTGGAGAGCATAAATTAGGGTAAGTGAAACTCAGAGTCCAGTTCTTGGAAGTCACGGCCAAAAGCAGATATTTTCTTTTTGCCTTTTCTTCCCCTTTGTCTATTTTTCTCCCTTTCAGTTTCTTTGTATTATGTCTGAATATTTAAGCACATATTCAGTTTGGGGTAAAGCTCAGAGACTGCATCAGGTGCAGTGGTCAAAGCGCTCCCTCCCCACAGTTGCTGTGGCTCCTGATTTTGCCCAAAGGCTCCTCTGTGGACAGCACGTTGCTGGGAATAGACCAAGAAAGGAGTTCCCAACTACACCAGACCTTTCTCCTTATGGTCCCCCCCAGTGACAAACTGAGGGCCATTCCCAGGCCAGGGGATGTTATCCCACCCCTCCACCCTCCCCTCAGTGAAGTCAGAATTCAGTTCAAGTCTTGAATTGAGCTGGGATTTATCTGTTAGCACCGGGATCTACTTCAATGGCACAGCAGGAAAGGTAAATACTGGATGCAGTTTAACAGGCACCACAACAAAGGCTTTTTCCTCTCCAAATCTGCTCGTGTGTTACCTCTTTTTTCTCCCCTGTTTGTTCTGCTATGAGTTGATCAAACACTGCCCCATATTCTTCATGGATTTTCTGCATTTCATTAATGTGGCTGGCAACTTTATTCATCGTTTTGATGGCCACTGGAAGAGAGACAGAGACAGGGGTGAGCAAAGTGAATTTTAACCCTCTGAGGAGAAGGGAGAGCAGGAGGTTCCAGAGTGGAGGTGAACCAGAGAAAAGTGGGGTTAACTCCTCACCATCAAGGTGATAATGTTCTTCACTGTCCACATCAGTGAGAGCAAAGAGCTCCTTGAGCAGGAGCGGGTATTTGAGTATCCTCTGGATGGGTTTGATGAGGTAAGACTCCAGGGTGGAGGAGTGCTGCCGGCGCGGGTTCTGGGCATCCAGGAACGCCTTGAAAGCAGTGTCTGTCTTGGCTGCAAGATTCAAAGGAAGCCATGGGATCAATCAAAAATCATACCAGCTGCCCTGAGACAACTTTTCCAGGTTTAAATTGGTTTAAGCGGCGACATTTTGCAAGGAAGTGCAGATTTACTGGGTGCACAGAATTAGATTTCCGCCCTCCAGGATTTGAGTCACTAACACTCTCCCCGGATGTGCTATTTAGGATTTCACAGCAGGCATCCACCTCCAGCACGGGCAATTTTTAATTTCACTATCCATGATAGAATTTCCTGAGCGGGAAGGGACCCACAGGACCATCCAGTCCAGCTCCCAGCCCTGCCCAGACCCCCCAACAATCCCAGCCTGGGCATCCCTGGCAGCGATGTCCAAACGCTCCTGGAGCTCCGGCAGCCTCGGGGCCGGGCCCATTCCCTGGGGAGCCTGGGCAGTGCCCAGCAGCCTCTGGGGGAAGAACCTTCCCTGATCTCGTTACCTCATTCAACCTTAAAATGCAGCACTGAATAAACCCAACCACCAGGAGCTAAGTGAGGAGGCAGGAGCAGTAAACTGAGGCTAATGCACCAGATTTTGGGAGCACAGGCAGAACGGACACTTGATTGCCAATCATCTTTTCTACCTGACTGCTACTGAATTTATAAAATTGCCATTTGCTCTGTTGCTCCCTCCACTGGAGCATAAGGAGGGAAGGAGGAAGGAGGTGCTATTTATAGCCATACAAATTATTCAGTGCAGGAGCAATTCCACACAATTGCTTTTATTAGAGTCGTTTCCCCTGCCGAGGCCAGGGGGTTTTGCAGACAGTCACCTGATTTCAGTAAAGCAACTTCAGTCTCAAGTGCAAAAGCCACCTGCACCTCAGCTGAGGACACCAAGTGACACCTGAAATACACTCCCAGGCTTTTGAAGAGATTTATCTCTGGAAGAGAATTTTAAGTTCTGTTTGCGCCATAACTCAAGCACAACCATTTCTCATAAATACAGTCAGCAAAGGAAAAGAAAAGAAAAATAACCAGATCTACTTAGCCTACAGCTTTAGCATTAAGGGCCAATAAAATAAAGCCAAAAGAAAGCATGGATGTGACTAGCAACAAATCATTTATGTATTCCAGAGAGCTGCCAAGTATTCTTTGCAGCACAGGGAATAAAAGTTTACAAGTAGAAATGAAAACAGTAAAAGTGCACCAAAAAAAGAAGTTAAAAAAAACCCCAAACCAAGAAAGAAACAAAAACTCCAAAACTTTTGACTGTCAGACATCCAGATGTTCTTTGAAAAATAGGAGTTCCTCCCTCAATGGCACTGCTCCTACAACTGGAACCATTTGTTTGTTTAATGTCTGGGCCAAAAAGGAATTGCATGAAGCACTGGTAACTCCAGGAGATTAACACTTCCACAGGGAAAAACATCCCTGCAAGGCAAGCTGGCCCAGGAGCCACAGTTCTCTCATCTCCAACTCGGCAAGCCAAGCTCTGCTTGGAATTCTGACAGGGAAACTTCTCAGGCAAATTGGAATGAAGGCAAGGGGCAGGAGAGAGGGGAGAGAGCTAAAATATTCAGACAGCTTCCACAGAAGGCTCCTAGAGACTGCCAGTGTTCCACCACATTGGCCAGGGCTTCCATGGGATTGCCAGGAGAAAGGATTCCTGGTGCAAACTCCAGGAGGATGCAGAGGTCACTGAAGAGCCAGCACTCCCGGTTCCAGAGCACAGTGACCCATCAGCACAAGCTGATTTCCGTTTAGGAAATTCCCACGTGACCGCAAACGGACCAAACGTGGCCAGGGAGAGTAAACCAAGCGTGGGGAGAGAACAAGTGCAAGCAGAGTGAAGCAGCTCCTGTAACGAGCTGCTCAGGTGTCACCACAGGGTGCTCCCGCAACAGCCACGGCACAGGCCTCTCCAGGAGCCTCTCCAGACTAAACTCCCCGCTCCAAAGGCTCCTGGAGAGCAGCCAGGCCTGTGAGTGCCCCCATTCCTGCCCTGAGAGGTTTGGGCTACAGCGGCCACAGCCCATGTGTGGCTGCAAGAACTCTCTCAGTTTGTTTTGTAAGGGGCTCGTACCTTTCACCAGGACTTTGGGGACTTTCGTGTGGCTGGCACAGAAGGCACTGTACAGCTTGAAGCGGTCAGCGTAGTACAGGAAGGATCCACCCAGGGAGAACAGCACTTTCTGGGATTAAAATAAAAAAAAAAACATTAGTATAAAAGCATTTGGTAATTGTGCCTTCAGCCAGGTCATCTGAAGCCTCCATGCAGCTTTGGGCAGACAGGACAATGCAGTTTTAGTGTGTGTGCACACCAGGACATCACTGGAGAGAGCCCAGAGGAGGCACCAGGGTGATCAGAGGGATGGAGCAGCTCTGCTGGGAGGAAAGGCTGGGAGAACTGGGGTTCGGCCTGGAGAAAGGAAGCCTTGGGGTGACCCAACTGTGGCCACAGAGGGGTCTGGATGTGTCTGACCTTGCAATGGATCCTTGCACTGAGGAGCTGCAAGCAACACTCATCCCTCACAAACACACCAAGGCTTGGAAATGAGCTGGTGCTCAGGGTCAAACACAATCCCAAAATGTCTGAGGAAGCAGACAACACCTGGAGGGGGCTGAGACTGCACGTGGGCAGCCTGGGGACAGCGAGCCAGACAGAGGGAAGCCAACTGCAGAACTGAAACCACAGAACCCCACATCTCACACCCCGAGGGCAGGGCAGAACTGAAAGTGAGGCTGGTGCCATTCTTGTGGAAAGAGCTGGAAGCAGCTCCACTCAGGAGATGGAGTTTTCTCTGTAAGGCTCATGCTAGATAAATACCTGATGGCAAAGACACTCATGCACAAAGAGACAAATTCTTTCCATAGTGCTCCCAGGGTTGTGTGATAGCTGAAGAGCAATCCCAGGGGAATTATTATTATTATTATCATCATCATCATCATCCTGTCCTTTACCAAGGTGAATGCTCAGAGCCAGAGTGGATTTCCCCAAAAGAAAATCATTCTATCAGCTCCTTGCCACACCTCCAGCACCACTGCGTTAGAAACAAAACTAAATTTGTTTCCACATTTCCCTGGGTTTTAAATAAAGTTTCTAGAGCTGCAGTTTACCCTTCTACCTGTGAAGATGCACATCTGCTGAAAGCAGAAAGTATCTGCCACTGTGGACTGAAAGTGCAAATACAAAATTCCATGTATTGTTCTGATCTGTAGCCCCAGAGGGCTTCTGAACATGAGACTTGTCAGGACAAAGATTTTATGTAACTTTCCATTTCTAGCTTTTCCTGACAGCTCAAGGCAAGAAATCTGGCAGAAGGGCAGGAATAGCTCCTAAAAGCACATGGTTCCTAGTGCTCTACATGGCTAAATGTAGCATAAACTACAACTGCAGCAGGAGAATTTCTCAGCAGCACCAGCATCAGCTGAAAATTAATCTTGAGTGGAAGTAGATGCAGGTTTTTACATGAGCAGAGCAATAGTCAGAAAAATATGATAAAGAGTGTTAAAGGTGTGCTCACAGTGTAAACACTTAGGCAATGCAAATAATGTAATTTTTTATATATAGATATATAAATGTAAACAATTATTACCTTAAATTGCTCAACTTTTTCAAGCTTTTCCAGGTCTGGAACCAGCCTTACTCCATCTTCCAGAGTTTTCAAGAACTCTACCTGGAATGCTACCATTTCAGTCAGATTCCCAAAGAGAACATCCAGCTAAGAAAAGGGGCAAAAAAGAAGAATGCTGAAATTTCACTTTGAGGCTAAATTGGGTTTTCTAGAAGTGCAGCAATTCTCACTCCAATTGTATAACCAGTGTAATGTCAGGAAAAAACAACCTACAGACATTATTGAGCAGCACCTTTACGCTCTACTCAATCCATTATTTGAAAGAAATGGAATGAAGTGAAATTAACTTCAGCCGGTGGGCAGGGTGGAGGGGCAGGGAAAAGCTCCCTGGCAAAAAGACAAGCAAAGGTCAACATACCTCATCTGGTGTGAGGAAGGTTTCTTTTTGCAGAGGCTTCAGGTATCTCTCCATGAGACAATTTAAGTCCTAAAAATCCAGAAAAAGATTCCCGTGTTGAGTTCTCAAACTGCCTCTGGATATTTACTGAGGTGCCAAATGATGCTTACCTAATCTGAGAATTTATCCTTTCCACACACACAACACGAAATCGTTGGATTTCACAGAAATTTAAGATGGCAAAAGGAAACATTTACGCATTTTTAGTTACAAAATCAATACCAGATCTCAGTGAGCAGTAAGTGCACACCAGCTAAGCCACCGGCTTCAATGGCTCAACTCGTATTTTAGGCACAGATTGCAGCGTGGAACGCGAGTTCACCAACACATCCACACCAACACAGCCTGAAGCAGCAGAGAAGAAACCGAGAGGGTTTTCCAGGAAACGTGAGGCTGAGGCGCCCTTACCTTGACATAGGTGCGCTCGGTCTCCAGGAGCTCGCAGATGACCTTGCGGAGTTTGTCTGCGTCCGTCAGCTGCCTCATGGTGGCCAGCTGGGGTCCGGCACAGTCCTGGGGGGGAGCACTGCAGTCAGAGGGGTTCATTTCATGCAGACTGCGACAGAAAGCAGCGACCTGCTCTGTGCTCTTTGAAGAGAAGGGAGAGGAAAGAGCAGAGGTAATATCTTAAATAAGAGCCAGAGGAACGATGGGGCTGAGGAGGGTTTGCAGCTGAGCAGTTGCAGCTCGGGGACTTTTCAACAGGCACCACAAGGGTCTGTTCTGTCCCTCTGTGACTGGGCAAAAAGGAAAAAAAAAGGGAGTTGCATAATTCAAATTAATTGAAGTGCTGTTCAACTACATTCCTGGTTTCAGACACACGTGAATTTTAATTAAAATAGGCTCGCCCAGCACTTCAGATTGACAAACTCACAGAGAGGCCCAAGAACTGGGAACCAAAAACGCCTGTGCAAACAAAACAGAGATCCCAGCCCCCTGGCAGTTCCCTAAAGTGGGCTGCAGCAGTGCTGTGAACAGCTCTGCTGACACAGGGGCAGGAACCTTTCACTCTGGGGTTTGGGGAAGCAGAGCCATCCCAGCTAAAGCCTCTCCAGGCTCCAAAAGCAGCTGTACCCCTAAGGTGGGTCTGGAAATGTGCCTCGCAGGGTGAACTGCTTCCCTGTGAGTGCCGTTTCCCTGAGCTGCTCCATCTAGCTGCTTTCTTTAATATTTAATCAGCAGCCTATATATAAAGCCAGTTATCCTCACTTCACCCCCTCGTGTTAGATCATTTCCTCACATCTTTCCTTGCACTCCAAAGCTTGGAGCAGGAATAGCCTCTGGTGGCAGTGACGACAGCCCCAGGCTTCCAGGATTGCCAAGGCAGGGGTGTGTCCATCCCTGCCAGAGACCTGGAGGGAAGGGAGCTGCTCCAGGGATCACACCTGATAATCCTGCCAAGGGATCTTAGGGCAGGTCCCAGCAATGCCTCTAGAGCCCTCCACTCAGGAATTTCTCCATGGGAAGGGTGGGCAGGCATTGGCAGGGCTGCCCAGGGAGGTGTGGAGTCCCCATCCCTGGAAGGGATCCAGGGAATGTGGCACTCAGTGCTCTGGGCTGGGGACAAGGTGGGGATCAGGCAGACCATGGACTCAATGATCTCAGTTCTTTTCCAACCTTAAGGATTCTGTAATTCTGTAAAACAACAGACCCAAAATCAGCCTGTTCAACCAGAGAAATGCTAAGAGAGCAGAAAGAAACCAACCAAATGAAAAAAAAAAAAAAAGGAGCGGGGAAGGAATAGAGAACAAAGCACATTAAAACCCTGCAGTTTGGAGACAAAGCCTTGCCCTCTGGGACATCACTTCACTCCCACCCACTGGTAGCTGTGATCTCCACATTTTTTTAAGCCATGCAGTCTGCTCACAGAGCCATTTCCTCTCCATGCACCTACAATCCATGATAGCACAAGGGAAGATTCACCCCCCTTTCCTTAGAGGTCTCTTACAGCTGGAGATGCTCCCCCTGAGGTCCCACTGCACAGCACATGAGTAAAGACGCTCATTACCAGCAAAGGATTGATTTTGCTCATTACATTACAAAAGATCATCTTCTTCAGGACACAAGTGCAAGCCAGCAACTCATTGTAACCGGTTGTCTACACAAAAATGCCTCTTGGACACACTTTATTACAGGGAAAATATTCACCTTCAGCTTCTGAGGTTTAACTCACGTGGAAGAAAGGCAAAATGTTGCAGGCTGAGAGCAGGAGGAAGAAGTGAGTTGGACCAGTCCATTCCAACTCATCCTGCTCCTGCTGATGGCATGTGTCACTGAGATTTGAGATTTTTTGGTCTTAATTATTCAATAATTCCTGTTATTTCTCAGCCATGTTCCACCTACACTTAAGTATAAAACACACCCAAACTTTTAGATTAGATCTGCATCCGATGTCAGCAGGTGTGACTTTGATCCCAACAGCCCCAAATCCACCAAGGGCAGCAGCTGAAAGACCAGGCAAAAAAACCTTCCCAAGTTCCCTGCTCTGCTGGGAAGGCACAGAGAACTGACAGCTCAGATGCGATAACTGGAGCCTGCAGAGACCCAGGACATGCAGGGCTTTGCTCAGCAATGTTTGGCTTTGTTAGCAGTGTTTGAGGAAAACATGTCCAGTGGTGTTTTGCTTTAAGATCTGGATGTACATATAAAATGAGTTCTAATGTATAAAGCACGATCTGGAATCGAATCCCAAAAATAAACCAAGTGTTTGAAGCAGCTCCTGCCTGCAACCCCGCAGATCCTCCCATCCTGTGCATGCTCTGGCAGGGAAAGATGGGTCACCCAGAAAGAGAGAGCGAAAATCTGCTCAGGGCGTGAAACACCAGCTCAGCACTGAAGTTGAAATAACCCATAGAGGCATGTGGTGTGCCCCAGAAGGAGCAGTTACACCCATATGGCAGGAAGGAAGTGTGGAGCACTTCCCAAAGCCTTATCTCCACTTGTGCACGCTCAATAAACCGCTCACGGACTCCAGCCATGGCCAGCGCTGCCTCCCCACTGCCCTGCCCCACGTCTCTGCAGGAACTCCCCGCACGTCACTCGCCCCACACTCTTTGGGCAGACAGAGTCTCCAGCACAACCACAAACTGCTCTCTTGCTTGTTCAGGTGTGTAACCCCACCTGAGCAGGGACTGCCTCAAGGTGTCTCCTCGAGGCTGAGGGTTCCTTGCCACCACAGAGCCCTGCTTAGTGACTGGGACTTGCTGAACTTGGAGTTCTTAGCCGAGGCACATAAAGGACTGGCTGTGCATCTGTAATCCTTCAGACATAAACCACTGACCAAGCTGGGGCTAGGAGCTGCACCTGAACCGCTCTCTGAGTTTCGCAAGCAACGGGTCCTTTCTGACCCTCATCCCTCAACAGGAGCTTGCGGCCAACAACCAAGAGAGCCTTGCCATGGCGCCTTGTTAAACCACTGTCATACTGACCAGCAAACCTGGTTACCTCACCAGCTCACAGCAATAAAAATATCGCTGCTTCTCTCCTAGAAATGAAATGTACAGCTCCACCTGCGCCAACTGCTGGGCTTCATCCCTGAGCACAATCCTGCCTACCTCGTACTTCCTTTACAAAAATCCATTTCCAGACACACACTGCACACAGGTGGCTTCAGGGCACAGATATTTTGGTGAAAACTCTCAAACAGATTTCACAAAAAACTCTCTGTCCACATTTTCCCAGAGAAAGTGGATAGAGTAGGGAAGGTCTGGAACAGAAACAGATCCTTTTATCTCCCTGCAGCAGCTCTGCCAGCAGTGACAATGACAGCACTAAACCAGGATTTCTCTAGGAGAATTAAGGCATCACACTTCAGGCACAATCCTGCAGGCAATCCCTTCTAGCGAGCTGCAAATGAGACTGAGGGCTGCCCCAGCTGGGTTGGAAAGCAGAGTTCACCAAGACATTAACCCCTCCTCGGGAAGGGGCTCAGCGGAGGAGCCAAGCTCACATCCTCCCATGGAGGAGGATCAAGGACATCCACAACCACGGGGCTGCTGCCCTCAGTGGGGACCTTTGGCTGCCCCGTAGTTTTGAAAGCCATTTCCTCCTGTGTTTGCCATGCAAAGGCATCCAGATGCCTGGGCATCAGGCAGATCGCCCCTGGAACAGCACAGAGCATCCCTGGACAGCACACTCCCAAACAAAGCAAGGCAAACTGCATCCTTTCAGCACTGCCAGGACAGCAACAAAGAACCTCTGCAGGGCACACACCTTCCAGCTCAGCCTGGAATTCGGAACCTGCCGGTTAAAGAGCACGAAAACCCCGTAAGTGCCGATGGCTGAGCCCCTTCCCATCGGATCTGCTCACCAGGTACAGCATTCGGTACAGGGAGTCCCCGTCCCTGCCCGCGCTCTCGCCGCGCAGCTTTCGGTTCCCCCTCCAGAGAGCCGACATCGCCGGAGAGGCAGCGCTGCCGGGGCTGTCACGGAGCCAGCAGCAAAATCCCGGAGCTGCACATCCCCAGCTGGTCCCACAGGCTCTCCCACTCCTCCCAGACACCCCGAGCTGCTCCCGAGCTGCGAGCGAGCGGGGCAGGGCAGCGCCCACCTTCCTGCCAGCACAGCCTCCCCTCCTGTGCCATTTGCTCACCACATCCGCGGGATCCTGAGCCGGGCGATGCCAGAGCTGGCTGCTGGCAGAGGCAGCTCCGGCAGAGGGGCTGGAATGCAGCAGAGCGGGCTGAGGGCAGCCTGGGAATATCAATGTGTGCTCAGCACGAGCCCATTGGCTGCTCGGGAATATCAAACATCAGGAGGGACACGGCACCGAATTAAAGCAACTTAAAAGAGCCGGTTCTGCTGCTGGGAAACAGACCCCACAAATCCCCCAGTTAATCCTTTCCCATCTACTGCAACACACTGAAGGTTTGGAGACTCATGCTGGTCTCGAGGAATGCTGCAGAGAGCAGCCGACCTACTTTTCTTGGGAAAAATCCCTCCAAGTGGCACAAGCGTGCACACACACAGCCCATCAACCACGCTCCCCCAAGCACCACTGCTCCAGGTAATTAGCCTTTATTGCCACAGACACGTCTGGAATTAAAACAGGGAGAAACCAGAGTCCTGCAGTCATTTTAACCTGTGACACTCTTAAAAATGCGTCCCCAGTTAAATTCCAAGGACCACAACAGGAAAAAATACACAGAAATTACTGATACACAATATATACTGATTTTGAGATTCAATACAATACCTGCCTTAGCTTTTGGCAACCTGCAACATTAGAACTCACACATATACTCAATTTTCAGGGTACCTCCTTTGAACCTCAACCAAAACAACCAGGTCACCACAGAGGCAAGTAACCATTGAAGAAATTAGCCTGGTGTGAAAAGTTTCTGATGTTCTGTTGAACACAGGCTGACAGAGGGGCAGCCCCAGGTCTCATAAACAGCCTGAAATTTGGGGCCAGATGAAAACAAGCCTGAAAAGGTAGCAGAGAGCAGCCTTGCCTTTCCCTTCTTCTTCTCCCTCCCCTTGTCTTCCACATGAAACAGCGACAGAAAGGAAAGGCAGAAGCCCATCCCAGAGCAGAGGAAATTTGTAGAAAACCTCAGCTGCATGGCTTAAGGAAAAGGGTTGCACCCAGAAAGCGACTTGCTTGCTGCCCTTCACACAGATGTCACCCCAGGAGATAAGAGGGTGAAATCAGATAGGGAGGGAGTCCAGAGAACAGCAGCTATCCCACACCACTGACACTTCAACCCACCTTGGAAAAGGGTTTCCAGTATTTTACCAGAACAGACACACACCCCTCATTTTCCCTTATTCTGTATAACAGAATCCTTCCTTGGACAACAGCGACGGAGAACAAAGCTCTGCATTATCAGGCCTTTAGGATATAGAGAAGCCCAGCTTCTCAGAAAAGGGAGGAGTCCTCAGAGCTCCTGCTGCACCTCCAAATCCTTCAGAACCTCCACAGCTTGGAGGCTTTTGCAGATTAAGAAGCAAAAGCAGCACTCCTAAGGAAACACACACCCACGGCACACATGCCCGGCTGGGGGCAGGGACAGAGGCAGCTGCAGGAGGAGGAGGAGGAGGAGGAGGAAGGACACATTCCAGTGGCTCCTGTGTCACACTGCCCCTGCCACCTGCATGGCAAAGGCAGCAGGGACTGAGCCCAGCTTTTGGTGGCATTTCCCCCCTGCTTACCTTCACACAGAGCCTGTGCCACGAGAGCAGATGAACAGGGGCTGTGAGCACCGCGCTCCTCTCCTTTTCCCATGAATTATTAATGCTCCCCTAGGATCTCTTTGCTGGCTGGAGAGCCAGGGAGCTTCCTGGGGAAGCTGGGAGCTGTCCCTCTCTGCAGAGGATGGAGCCCTGCCCCAGGACCAGCACAAGACACCCCAAAGGCTGTTTTGGGATGTCCAGCTCCTAACGCTGCCTCTGTGCTGGAAGAAGGGGAGCTCTGCGTTCAGCTGGGAGGCCCCAATGCTGGTAAAATTTTACCACTGCCCTTCTGACCAGTGGTGAGTGGATGGGAGTGCTCCTGCCCTGCTGTGGCCACAAAGGGCAGAAAAAGAAGGGAAGTCTCCCTTGATCTCCACCATCCAGGGGAGCCTGGGAGCTGTGGCAGCGATGGAACAAAGGGGAACGTGGCACGAGGGCAGAGCCTTCCCCTTCCCACACACAAAAATAACCCCTGTGAAACAGCCCTGAGGACAGCACCTTAATCTCCTGTGCCATAATCCCAGGAGCACGGAAAGGTGTGGGAGTGCATGGACAGGAAAACATCTTTATTTTTCTCCTCACCGTGTGCTGACTACCCATTGCAAGAATCCTTCCTTTCCATGCAGATCAGCTTTCCCAAGCACACAGAAAAGCCGAGGGATTAAGAAAACCCTTAGCTGAGCTTTTTTTCTTCCCCACTGCCATGTACTGGAATTTTCTACAGGCATTGCAGAATAATTTGGATGTTTCTGTAGTCAGCAAGGAAGCCCCTGGGTGCAGAGCAGGGACAGCAGCATCCAAGAGTTTTCCAAATTGANAGAGCAGGGACAGCAGCATCCAAGAGTTTTCCAAATTGAGTAGGTCAGATATATTCCATAGGTACTTGTGTCCTTTAACTGTGGGAGAACATTTCAAGCAGTTTGAAGGAGAAAAAAAAAAAAGGCTTCCTCCCCTTTGCCCCACACAAATACAGAGACACATTTCTGTATCCCAAAAGGAAACACGCAGTGATGTCAACATTTCACTGCCAGACAGGCAGAAGCTCCTCCCGCTGGAAACCAGGGCCCCTTGGAGTGGGGAGTTACTCCTCCAGGATGGAATATTGAGCATTAAAGCTGCTAACACCCATTTCTCAGTTTGACTCAATCTGCTGAGCTGCAGAGCTAATTGGGTAATCCTAACGCCTTGTGCAGGCAATTACAGCTCTGAGCATCCAGGAGACAAGAGACAAAACCCCCAGCCTGTCCCCAGCTCAGGAACAGAAAACCCTGGAAAACACACGGAGAGCACTGATTCCCCCAGCAGCCAGGCACTGTGCTCCGTGCTCTGCCACAGCTCCGTGTGACAGAGGAGACTGTGCTCGGAGCATGTGAAAATCCCACGTATTTACAGCTAGAAATCCCAAAATATCAACAAACACTTCCACTCACTGAAGAAGACATTTACAGCTAAAAATCCCAAAGTATCAACAAACACTTCCACTTACTGAAAAAGAAATTATTTGTACTTACAAGAAAAAGTTCTCAATTAAACCTGGAAACAAACCGTAGGAGTAATCACCTTCTCTGTGAGCATTTCATGGTTTCCCTTATCTGGCTTCCACTGTCTGGCTATCAAGGACAAAACCCCAGGCTAGAGTGACACAAGGGATCAGGAAACAAGAGGCCAAGGTCTTTTCCTTCCTTCCTCTGCAGTAGAAGGGACCAGCTCAGAGCTCACTACAACAGCTCTTGGTTAAAACAAGAGAGAAAACACGAACACACTGAAATCTAATTCTCATTAGATCATTAATTGTGAAGAAAAATAGCTGTAAGCTCTCACCACCACCTCTACAACAAATACCTAAAATCAGGATAATCTCACTGGATTGTGCCTCAGAAGCCACCAATCATCACCTCCTGTCGCCGAGTGTGAACCACTGTGGGACTGTCCCTTAATCGATGGCAATTAGCAACCCATTTGCACGAGCTCTTAGCTATAATTGGAGAGTTTTGCTTCAGTTTCAGGTAGATTGGCTCTGATTAGTTAGAAACCTGCACGTGAGCTGTGCTGTTGTGGTAAGGAAAGAGAGTTTAACTTACACCTGTCCTAAACCTAGAAATCAGGAAAGAACAAGAAATCCCAAAAACCCGTGTGGTTTAGTGGAGCTGCTCTGGGGATGGAGGTGATCAACAGCCTGTTTGAAAACTGTGTGGGGACATCACCGCAAGGTCCTGAGGATGTGAGCCCACCCCGGAAAAAGGGCACAAGTCTTGCCAAAGAGGCAGCAGGTGAAGCGCCACAACCAAAGCCATGGCTTGTTCCATTCAGGATCATCCATAAACACCTTCAAAGTAACACCAGCGCTTTCCCAGGAGAGGTGCTCCAGCCGGGCTGCTCTCCCTGTCAGGTGAAAATCAAACCTCCTCACCTTGCTCATCTTATCGGCCTCGTCTGACGACTCCAGCTCCTGCGCTTCCGCCTCCTCCGGGGCTGCCTCTGCCGAGCTGTCGGGGTCACTGCAGAGGGAGTGCCCTGCCGAGAGCGAGACGGGCGTGAGAACACGGCCAGAATTCCCGAAATCCACAAAAGCTGGGTGCAGCCATGGAGCTCCCATGGAACACGAGCACATTCCAGCAAGAGGTGGTGCCAGAGGCACCCAACGACCTCAGAGAAGGGTTTGCAGCACAGGTTTGAGGACAGGTGTGAAAACAAACCGGTTATGACCAGACATTACGATCATTTCCCTGGGAACTACAGATCAGAGATAAGGCTGAAATGTCACCGGGAAAGGCTGACATGGAGCACTGATTGCTTGGCTGCTGAGCAGTGCCAAGGACCTTTCCACCCCAGTGGTTTCCAATGGAAGCTGTGCTGTGCCGCTCTTGGTCCTGGCCAGCCCTTCCCTGGCTCACATGGGACGTGGTGATTCCACTGCCTGCATTTCTGGCCTAACACACCCACTTGCTGAGGAGACAAACCCACTTTTAGGAGTCAGGACCCAACATTCAGCTGCTGCTAATGCAAGTTTTTAGACCCCATTATCAAAAGCAATTTGCGTGACTGTGCAAGATTTCCCACTTTGTGGTGGCCAGAGATAATTTGGAAAAGCTGGAATTGAAGATTCTGGAACTAAACTCAGAACACATTCTGCACGCTGGGATGGAGCCAAGTTGGTCACTGATGAAATGGAAACGACATAAAAGGCAGCTCAGAGGTCAGGCCTCTCTTCTGAAAAGGGAGGGTTTACCTTGGAAAAAGATGTGCCTGTAGGGGTTGTTTGCCAGCACAGAATCTATTTGAAGAAGTGTTGTTTCTGTAAGAAATTCAGTTTTCTGAGCCTTGCTCAGATTTTATCAAATCTCACTATCAGCTTTCTGCTCTCCCTGTTAATGTGCAAAAAGAATTCCTAAACCCCTCAAGGCGTCCATTTGAAAAAACAGAGACAATAAGTGTTATGTGCTGTGATTTGTGTGGGGCAGTCTGTGTTTTTTCACTGCAATTAATTTCCCTTCCTAAGCTGTGTGAAATGGACCTTGCAGCTGTTCCTCACCCTAAACCAAGGTCATAATATTTGTTGGGGGGGGGTCTTTTTCTGCTTTTAAGACACATTGTTTCCTTTTCCTGTATGCTAAAGCCCCACCTAACCTGTTTCCTGCACTTCTGGAACCTTTCACTGGAGCAGACACACAGCACACGTGCTCAGCGTGTTTCTGATGTCTTCAGCCCCCATAGCCGTGAGCAGGTTTATCTGCTGCTCATTAAATGCCATCAGAGCAATAAAGCTGCACGTTCCTGCCCGTTAATACCTCCCGGTGACCGTCCCACTTCTGTCAGGTTCGTTCCATCACCTGCCTTTTGCCCTGGGAATCCTCCTTTAGCTCTGCCAGGAGAACGTGCTCCTTTCCTTCTTCCTGACCATTTGCTGCCTTCACGGGACTTTAAGGAGTTGCAAAGAGAAATCCAAAAAAGCCGCAGGAAAAGGGGGTCAGATCCACGTGGCCCCAGCACAGAGGGAGGTGACAGCAGCCACCAGGCTCCTGGAACACCTGTGACGCTGGGACCAAAGCCCATTAAATAACTCCCACTTGTGGCTACAACCAGCAAAATAGAAGGAAGTTTTACATCACTGGGGCTCCAAGGCCTGGAGACTCACGGGACGCCTCCGCACCAGCCCAGCACTTGGCTATAATTTTCCACAGCTGCTGCTTCCAATCTGCAGGGTTGGTGTCACTCAAGGTTTTAAAATGAGACTTCCACATCTCATTGTAAATGTGATACCTCTCTTAAAGCCTCCTGCTCGGTGGCAAGCTATGTATTTATGTATTCCTATTTATGTATTTATTTCAGTGCAGTGGGAATAAATATTCAGAGCCAGCTGCAGCACAAAACTCCCAAGCACGCACCTGCTAAGACAAAACACAAACCAGGAATCCTGCACCTCAGTGCCTAATCTTCAAAACAAAACCCCAATATCATTTATTTGGGCAGTTTAACAGCAGCTTCCTTAATCCAAATATCGCAAGGGAATGGCCCCATTATGACAACAGAGTACCTCACTGAAGAGGCTCTGTCAGTAAATGGAACATTTTTGAGAGGAGTTGTTAGGGAATGGTGTCTCAGATTAAATTTTTATTTAAGATGACACTTCAGCTAAAAATCTACAATAAAACAGGCGAGTATGTATTTTTTGCTTCCTTGCAAAAGAATTCTGGTTGGCTCTGAAACACTGGAATGTGAAAGGAGCGTGTGCCCAGGGACCCCGAGAAGGAGGGATTTTCTTGGGAAAATCGGGAACACCAGCCTTGGCTCCTGCAGCTCCGGCGCGGCCGCCAGAGGGCGAGGCAGTACCTCAGGAATTTAGGGAATTCGCGATGAAAAATGAATTCTTATCCCAAACCCCTCCAGTGGCTGCTGCAGGAAGCGCCCCTGGAATTGTTAAATCAAGCACTCAATGAGAACAGTGCTACTCTCAGTCTGAAATCAGCCTCGTGAAAATAACCCTAAAGAAATTAGGGTTGTTATTGGCCTCAGCTGGTTCTGAAATCCAAACTGCTCAGCCCAAGGGGGCCTGTGATGGACAAGGACGGAGCAGAAAGCAGCGGCTGTTGTTACAGTGCAGTGGAAGTTTGTTCCGGGCTTACAGCACAGATTTACTGAGTGTCAGTAACTCCAGCCTCTGGTGCTTTCTGAATGACAAGATAACAGAGTCCCCCAAACACCCATGTGCTTCCTAGCTGGGACACTGATTCCAAGCAGGGCTCCTTCTCCAGTCTTTATCCATTCCTCATGGTGATTTCTGTGCTTCACATGATCCCTCGTGCTAAAGGTCTCCAAAATGCAGGGGCACACAAAGCCTAAACCTCGGAAACTAAACCAGAGTGAAAGCAGGCAGTGACTTGTGGGGAGACCACAAACAAACATGGGTACTATTCCCATTCCCAAATCCCCTTCTAATAGCAGAGTATCTTCCTGATGACCTGGGGGGGATTCCAGGCTGTGTTTCCCAGCTTTCAGCCTCTCCTTCCCTGAACTGAGGGGAGCAGAACGGGGAGGCAGAATACTCCTCGTGGGGAGGGGAGGCAGACCCTGCTGATCCTTTTAGGCAATAAGGAAAACCTGCTGTGGGGCTCCAGACAGAACCAGAGCTAATCCTCCTCAGCCAAATTTATGCAGGCAGTGTTAGCAGGAGGGAACACGGAGCCAGGAAAAGCAAAAATAGATGAAAGCAACAAAACTTGTGGCTCTGCAAAGGCAGCGCGGATTCCATGGGGAAAGCATCCATCGTGCCCCCGACGGCAGCTCTGCCATCAATCAGAGACATAAAACCCAAGGTCACTTCCAGAATAACCTGTTAAGCAAACACAATGAAGTAAGCACGGCCACAGAGCTGATTTGCAGCTCCAGCCCCAAGCTCAGCATGTGCAAGGAAGCTCCAGATGATGAAAGAGCTGTGAGAGATGTCGGATTTCCTGGGAGCTCGGGCAGACACTCCAGGGAGGTCCACTCCCAGAAACACAGCCCTGCTTTGCTCCTCAAGACCTCCCAGTGAGCAACAAGGCATCAGGAAAGCTTCCTTAAAAAAAAAAAAAAAAAAAAAAAAAAAAAAAAAAAAAAAAAAAAAATTTTTTTTTTATTTTTTAAAAAACAANNNNAAACTTACGTAAAAAAAAAAAAAAAAAAAAAAAGTAACATGTGTCTTTCATATTTTGAAAACACACAATATGATTTGCCTCATAGAAAAAAATAAAATCTACCCGTTGCTGCCTTCCCAGCTGATGAGGAAGATAATGGTAAGAGATCCAAGCAGATTCCTGGAGCATGGATGTGCCCACAGGTGCTGCAGGCCTGCTGGCACTCTGACCCTGACGAGAGGGGGCTGCACTGCCTCAGGGCCACACACAGAATCTGTGTGCTATAAATAAAGCATTGTGCAGAAATCATGGAGCTGATCTGCCTGGCCAGCCAAATTGCCTGCAATCAACAAGGACACAAAGAAATAGGTCAGTGGGTATTTCATACTCGAGTGCTTTCTGCAAGAAGCTGTGGGGCCAAGAACAAAAATCGAAGATAATGCCACAGCATCCCAAATAAATGCACAGACCCCTCTTTAAAATGTCACGTGGACCCCATTTCAGGTCACAAATCCCTGACAAAGCACAGGACCAGAAGAAGAACGGGTTCATTAAAACACTGTTCTACAAACACCTAAATAGAAGGGAATGGGTGGGGATGATCAGCTGCCTCCCAACTGCACACTTGGGTGCAGAGCCTTGATGTCACTCCCACCTCGGGCTAAGCCATCCCAAATTATTTCATGTGACAACTACAGGCACTTCCAGGAGCTGCCAGGGACACCTGCACTCCTCCTGCTGGCTGGAGAAATATTCCCCTCCTTTTTGGGGGGAAGGAAGGCGGATCCCACCCCAACATTCCCTGTGTTTTGAAGGAACGCGGGTGCCGGGAGAGCTCCAGGTTCTGTGCCGCCTGTTGCCTCGAGGGGAGAGTGCAGGAGCTGCCTGAGCACACCCCAAGGGAAGGGCAGCTGTTCCCAGGGAAATCTGGAGGGAGAAGGGAGAAGGAAGCCCCAGGGCTTAGCCCTGATCCGGGAGCGGTTCAGGAGGGAGGAGGTTTGGCCCACCCGGCACTTCCCTGCTCTCAGCAGGACATAGGAAACAGGAGCTGTTCCACACCACTGCCCAGCCCGGGAGGAGCTCACAGATGAGGCCAGACACGACTTGAGCTGAGGGCAGCACAAAAGAAGTGTGTGTGCAAAGCAGCAGGGGCGGGAGGTCTCATTTTGCCACGAAATGTCCATCGGCCACGTCCTACATCTTCATTTCCCACACACAGTTACAAAGGATGGGCTCCTCGGACACACTGGGCAAACCCTGCACTGTCCCACCCTCAGCAAGGGCAAGGAGCCCTCAAAGACCCTCAAAATCATGAAGCACAGATGGCAGCGGCAGAGCAGCCGCTGATGGGACCTGCTGTGGAGCCCCCGTGTCCCAGAAAGTCCCTGCTGCGCTCAGGAATCACTGCACGGTGTGCACACAGAAATCGCAGCTCCCAGCCCTCTGCTGCCAGGGCAGACACTCACCTCAGGGAAAAGCTGAGCTACGAACACCCAGCACTCAGGGGTTTCAGTGAAAAACCACAGGCAAGGACAAGAGGCTTGTGAAAAGCTGGTGTTGAGTAGGAAATGGGGACATCTTGTGGCCAGCTATGAAAATGCACAAGAGCACCTCGATTTTCCAGCACAAAAGCCTAGCTGGGAAAACTTCCGTGAAAATGAAAAGGAGAAGATGTCCTGAAAATGTTTAATTCTAACTGCCTGAGCGGGTTTAATCCACATCTTACATGAGGTGGCTTTTGGCAGACCCCTCAGAGGGATTTGCAATAAGCTGTTTGGAAGCTTTTCTTGCTCCCTCTTTTCCACTTGCTATGAATACCACACTCCCCAAAGGCAGTCTCAGCTCAGAATAGCTTTGATTAGCTGGAAATGACTTCATTTTGGCAATTCATTGATTTTTCTTGTATTTGAAATTATTCCAAAAAAACTGAAGCAAGGAGGTGCAACCAGTGTCCCTTTTGGGCAGCTCAGGAGGTGCTTTTACCAGACCCTTCACCATCTTCGTGTCCCTCCTTTGGACACTCTTCAAAGCTTTAGATCTTTCTGATGTTGTGGTGCCCCACAGTGCACACCGAATGCTTTTCCCTCTTCCTCCCCTTGCCACACGTGGATCCTGTGGGCAAATCCGGTGGTAAAGGCACCTCCTGAGCTGCCCAGAAGGGAGCAATTGGTTCTGTGACTGCCTGTGGGCACAGCCAGAGGATGTGAGGTGCCTCTGGTGATGACATACGTGTCACAGCCCGACTGGGGACACAGCCATCCTTCAGGGGTACCCCCTGTGACACCTCACAGCTCCCAGAGCCCCCCGGATTATCTGCCCGGTTCCGGCTGTCACTCCCCTCCCTTCCACCACGGAATTCACAGGCAGGGATCAAGCAGGAGTGCTGCTGGTGATTTCTGTGTTGAAGCCAGTACCTTGGCTGCTCCCAGCGAAGGCCAGGGTGCTGTCACTGGGCTCCGCGGGGTTTTCCGGGCGCCGTGGGGGCGGCTGCTCCAGCCTCTGGCCCTCGTCCGGCTCGGGATGGGTGCGCACGGTGAGGCTGAGCGAGGCCTGCACCAGGGCGTCCTTCAGCAGCGCCGAGTCCAGCTCCTCTGCAGCTCTGCTGTTGATCTCCAGCACCTCATCGCCAGCTTTCAGGCCTGTGACACAGAGAACAGCTCAGACCTGGGCTCCCCACGGGCATCAAGGAGCTCTGCCGGGTGTTTGTGTCTAGACATAATCATTAATGGCTGCAAATGATAGCGAGATTGGAGGGACTTTTCAGACAGCTGCTGTCTGGCTGCTCCTCCAGTGCCACCCTAAGAGCGGAGAGCCCAGGAAGTCCCTCACAACCTGCCAGCCACAATTTATCCCCTTTTTCCTCCCGGCACAGCCGCTGTGCACACTGCACCCTACACAACACAGGCCTCCCCCGCGACCCTTCCCAAATCCCATGGCAGCACAGGGATCTTCAAAAGGCAGATCTGAGCCCTCGCTGTTAGTCATGGCTTTTTTCCAGCCTGATTCCAGGAGTTATTTATAGCAGCAGCGCCCCAGGGAGCAGAGGGTGCGCAGAGGAAGCAGCTGCCTCCTGTGCTCTCCAGGATGCTGAGGGACAGCGTGCAGCCCTTCGAGGTGACACGGGAATCCTGACCTTCCCCACAGCCAGCCAGGCCCTCCCTGACCAACAACCGCGAGCTGCAGCGGGGTTTCATCCCAAATAATCCCCAGGGCCAGGCAGGCAGCAGCACACCAGGGAACAGCAGTGCTGAGAGCCCTGGATGTCAGATCTCCATCCCTGCATTTCCAGGGGTGACTGCTGGAATTCACAGGTACCAAAGTGCAGGGGTGACCATCTCTGCCATGCAAAGGAGGAGTCCTGCCCCCCCTGAAAGCCTGGGTGAATACTCCAGGAGATAGGAGTACTGACCCACATTCAGGGAAGAAACTGGAAGGGAGGAGGCTAAAGAGCTTCCTTAGGAAAATGGAGATCTCCTTAAATGCGTGTAATTGTGCCCAGAAACTGCAGTGTGATGTGCAGTTTCAGGGAGAATAAAACGAACTAGATAGAGTAGCTACCAAGTAAATGGACTGTAAAATCATATCTGAAAGAAGGACAAAACAAGGCAAGTCAAGCATTTCGCATTATTTAATTTATTCTACTTAGCGATTCCGTGGCATAATGGTAGCACACTAATAGGCCTGCAACCATAACATCGGATCTGGGGCTTCGTTTACTCTTTCTAGTCTTTGTTTTGGATCATTTGGAATAAAGCATCATGTCTATCTCAGTACAATCGAGGAGCTCCCCTTCCAACAAGGAATGTCTTGCTAAGGCAGACCAACAGAAGGAACAAAGAGATAAATCATAAAAATTACGAGGAGAAAACAAAACTTTTCTAATTGGAGAAAAGATTGAAAATGAAATGCAGTATCTCATGTGGTGGAGTGCAGTCAAATGCAGACAATGCATGTAAATAATGGGAGGCAGAGAGAGTTTTCCTCCCTTCCTCCTGCTACCTCAGGGAATCTTGTCACAATATCCTTCTGACTGCTGTTCCTACACAAGTGCCTTTTCAGGTCAGCTCCGAGCAGCTACGGATCCGTGAGTTGTTATTCCCTGTTCTAGCACGGCAGCCCCACAGGAGGCACTCTGTGCTCACACATCCATTCAAACTGTTCTTCCAGCAGTAACTGAAAGCAAATCAGGGAAGCCCTGATGAAACCCCCATCCACCCTCACCTCACACTCGCTCTGCTCCACACAGGAACCCACAGGGTTTCATTTCCCCGTGGCAGCCTGGCAGGGAGCCCCCCCAGCCCCTGCTCAGGGCTTCTGGCAGGATATCCATCATGTGAGCCAGGGAATGCTGTGGGGCTGAGGGACAGGAAAGAGAAAGACGGTCTTTTCAAGTTTAACACACACCTGTGTGGGTTTCTGAAGGTGGATGCAGCTCCAGGCTGTTCCCCATTCCCTGACCACTGCTCCTTCCTTCCTGTTTCTGCCTCCACCGTGCCCCTTCTGCCACTCATTCCCAGCCACAGGAGCCAGCTCTGCCTGCCAGGGCAGTTTTCCATCAGCTGCACTGGCTCAGCAGTGCCAGAGTCAGCACCAGGACAAGGGATGCAGCAGCCTGAGGGAGACCCAGCAGCTTTGGGAGCAGCTTTTGGCAAGGGCCAACTGCTGAATAAGCTGCAAGGCCACCTCAGCCCTCGCCAAGAGAATGCTGAAGGTGGTTTTGGGGACCCTGCATCCACCAATGGGTTATGAAGAGATGAGAATCTTCTCACCCTCATGGTCCCCATGTTCTGGTTCAAAACCTGGGTGGGTTTCAGCTGCCCAGCCCCCTGACCAGCAGGGGAGGCAGTGAATGGGGAATGCAGTGGCCTCAGCTGCATCAAACCCGATCCTGCTGTGCTTGGGACGAGCTGCCTGCTTAACCCTACTGGCTCCTGCTCCAGGCGCTGCTGTGCCTCCTGCAAAGGCTGCACGCAACACCAGAGGCAGTAACTCCAGGCACAGGGAGCACTGAGATGCTTCTGCTGTGTTTATGTCGCAGTGAGTGACCTGGGAGGGCTTTGGGAAGTGTTTTACCTTTCTTGAAAGCCAGGCCTGTCTCCTTGACGCCGTTCACATACAGCCGGCGAACCCCTTCCTCTTCCACGGCGGACAGAGAGAAACCTGGGGAGGCACCCAGAGAGACGGTCAGAGAAACCCAGCCCCTGCCAGAGTGTCCCAGCCACCACTCCCTACAGCCAGGGCCGCGCTGTCCCTGCAGTGAGCAGTGAGCAATCCCTCCCCTCTCCTTTCCCTCAGACCTTTACAAACACAACAGGGAAGTTAAACAACCAAAGTGGCTCTAACAAAAACCTGAACTGATTTTCTGAGTGCATACATAATTCATCTACAGCCATATTTGAGGATACCACAGCTGCAAAGCCTTGGAACAGACTCCCCAATTCTCTTGCCACCAAAGGTCACTCCAGGAAGTTTTGCTGTTTGCAGACCAAAGCTGCACAGAGCCGTGGTCTGGGACAAAAGCTGGGAATCTGAGAGCCACGGCTCATGTGCCACCCCAAACTCAGGCAAGGCACAACAGCTCCTGCTAAAACAGAGTGCCGACCTCTGCTTTTTGAGGCTCATGGGCTGGGCAGGTTTGTAAAAATGCCACTTTCCCTTTTCCCCTTCCTTTTCTCAGCTGCTTACAGCACAGCCTGT
The DNA here is from genome assembly GCA_013397935.1 of Dasyornis broadbenti. Classification (NCBI taxonomy): domain Eukaryota; kingdom Metazoa; phylum Chordata; class Aves; order Passeriformes; family Dasyornithidae; genus Dasyornis; species Dasyornis broadbenti. The sequence continues at coordinate 174,742 of VZRN01004714.1, read as the reverse complement.
TATTTGCCAAGTCTCAGCTCGGGGCACGTCTCATGCTCACCAGAGACCCACAGATCAGTGCTGGAGTGGAAGTGCTGACACAGCCTCATTTTAAACCGTGCAAATGGTACTGAGAGGTTTGGTGTGGGGGATTTTCCTGCCGTTTGTGTGTGACACTGTAAGATAACTATGTGCAAAGGAAATACAATGTGCCGAGTCAAGTGCAGATTGTTTATTTACTGGTGAGAGTTATCTAAAGCAGAACATTTGCCTTTCTGAAACTTCATTACTCCCTAAACGAGTGCAGGCAACCATTTGCTCTCTCTTTTTCTAGAGACTAGAAAAACATTTACAAACCTCTGGGGGGAGTAGTTTGTTTTGACATGGAATCACCAGGCAAGAGGTGCAGATGTGCCGGGAGCCTATCCTGACTTTAGGACTCCCTTCAAGTTGATCCTTGTGGTTGAGAGTTATTTTTTCATCCATGATTTAAAAATTTAAGAAAAAAAGGAAGAAGAAAGGAGGGGGGGAAATGTGGCAGCTCAGAGTGAGAAGCATATGGCCTTTCATGACTTACTGAGCTACTTGGAACCTGCGTGCGAGCTCCTCGGGCTGAATCAAATGCAATTTGTGAAGCTCACTCAACACACCAGCCTTGGCAGAGAGAAGAACCCTCGACTGAAAGAGCAGCTGTAAAATACAGTAGTTATTGGTTGTCAGCACCACAAAGTCTACCTGGAAAAGCCTGATCCACAAAAATGGCAGAGCGTGCCCAAGACTGCAGTTTGAGTCAGCACAAAGGATCAGCTCCTAAAAACAACTGAAACTTGTTTAGGGCCAAACTCCTCACAGTTAAAACCAGGCTGAGGGGCAGCTCAGGATCTCAGGAGCTCTGTGAGGAGATCAGCATGTCCAAGCAGCCCCAAGCTCCACCTCTCCTACAAGGAAAGGCTGAGAGAATCGGGATTGTTCAGCCTGGGGAAGAGAAGCTTTGGGGTGACCTCACTGCAGCTTTCCAGGACCTGAAGGGAGCCCACAGGAAAAGTGGGGAGAGACCATTTACAAGGGCCTGGAGTGACAGGACAAGAGCGAATGGCTTCAAACAAAACAACAAAAAAAAAATAGGTTTAAATTACACATTAGGAAGAAATTCCTGACTGTGAGGGTGGGGAGGCCCTGGCACAGGGTGCCCAGAGCAGCTGTGGCTGCCCCTGGATCCCTGGCAGTGTCCAAGGCCAGGCTGGACACGGCTTGGAGCAGCCTGGGATAGAGAGAGGTGTTCCTGCCCATGGCAGGGTGTGGAATGGGATGAGCTTTAAGGTCCCTTCCAACCCAACCCATTGTAGGATTCTGTGATTCCTCCACGAGAAGATCTCTGCCTCCTTCAATCCACCAGACCTCAATGCGCATGTAGCTGGCTTCTTAATTCATCTTTCAGCCAAACCCATAAATCCCGCAGTTATTCCTGGCAGAAAGGGCATGAGGAGCAATTATACAGGTTGTCAGCAGCTTGAAGAGATGAGAGATGGGCAGCTGGCAACAGCCTGGAAATGGTCACCTCACACACACAGTTAACCCTTCCACAGCCAGGGAATGTGACCCTCCCGTGTTTTATTTCCACAGCTGTGACAGTGGCTGGATGTCACAGCACAGCAGTGCCAGTGCTTTCACTGCCATGCACCCCGGTGAGAAACAGCCCAGCCGAGGGTGTGTGTGTGCAGTCTGTACACACACGTGGCCAGCAGCAACGCACAGCTCCCATCTGGCTGGGTTCCACAGGGGCTCCACACAAACATCGCAGGACAGCAAGGGCACGAGTGGGTGGAAGCCACAGTGATTGCATAAGCTGGCATTGCTGCCAAAAACATTCTCATCACGCTGTGCACGGACTCTGAAACACAGGTGGGAAGAGATGGGTGGTGACCCAGGCAGAGCCTTCTCTTCACTGCAAAGTTCTGCTGACAGGAGAACAAAAATCTGCATCTCGGAGTGCACATGGCCTCACCAAAGCAGCTCAGTACCTGAACAAACCCACCTGCAGACAATCCCCTCAGCCTCCTGCGATATCCAGCTGCTGGTGAACAGGGCAGCAGCCTCCTGATGCATCCAGCAGCTGCAGGCCAAGGGTTCTGACTGATTTCTGCCCTCACAGCCTTGGCAAAGAGGGAAAGGGTACCAGCCAAAAAGGTGAGAACGTCTGCACTCAGGCATCAGCAAAGCATCCCACTGAGGGATCCCACACTGGCCAGACCCTCCAGGAGTGCCTCTCACCACAGGCACACTGGTGCCAGCAGAAACACCACAGGATGTTCCCAGGTGAGCTCTCCCTGAGATGTGCTGTTGGACCTGGATCGTCTTTAAGGCCCCATCCAGCCCAAACTGCTCCAGGACTGTGTGATTTCAGCACACACTTGTCACCGGATGAACACACAAGGAGACCCACACAGACCACAGAAATCCTCCTGCCAATTAGAGGCAAACCACATTTGGCCATTTTCCTTCAATGAGAGAAAAGTCAGCTCTTTTGGGGTGCTTTTAGCATTCCCTCCCTGCAGGGTCAGAGCCACTGCACAGCTACAGCCCACACCTCTCATTTCATAGGACACCACCGTGCATTTCACCTTTTTTTTCCCCGTCTATCACTTAGAAAAAAAAGAATGAAAAGAAATAAACAGGAAAGGCTATGACAGCCCCAACTCTCGCAGTGCTTTCAGGCACTGCATAAATATCAGTCCTGGGCCATCACTGGGCTGGTGAGTATTTCTTTCTTAGGCCTTCAATATTCAAGCCCCAGTCAGTGCCACTGCTTTTTAGCAGAGCTCAATATTCCAAAGGCCTGCAGCTGTATAATAAGCAGTTTGGGGATTCAGAATGATTCTAGTCATTAAAACAGAGTATTTAGATAAACAGCAAAAAGATGCAGATTGGCTTCCTGAGGATCGTTGCACAGATGACTCTAAAACACACCCCAGACCTGTAACTGCCAGACCAAAGGGCAGACTCACCAGGCTGGAGGGCTGTAACCTGAAATACCTGAAAGCTGAGAAGTAGGAACTACACAGAGATGAGAGATTCTGCTGGAATGACACTGGGAGGACTTGCCCTGCTTTATGTCTCACACAGATCTGCCCTGTGTCAGATTCTGGCTCCAAGTGTCCGTGGGACATCCTTGAGGGCTGGAGCCAGGCATGCCCAGGCTCAGGAATGTCAGGGCCAGGCAGGAACCCACCCTGGGTGCCCCTGGCAGGTGGGGGAAAGGGCTGAGCAGCCTCTCTGGAGCTGCACCGCCACAGAACTGGATGCTCCCGAGGAGGGAGGAGGAAGGCAAGGAGGAAAGCCTGGAACCAGAGAGCCCTGCAGGCTGTGGGCAGCGTGGAAGCCCCAGCACAGCCCCACGGCAGCGCCCCTGAAGGCTCCTGTGAGACGTGACAGCTGGCAAAGGACGCTGCTCCCACCCACACCCTGCGTGGGTGGCGCTGGGAGGAACCACAGCAACAAAACATTTGTCCTCTCTGCCACTGTGCTGCACATCCTCCAGCTCCAGGAAAGCCAGTCAGAGCACTCAGATAAAGCTGGCCTCCTCCAGGACAGGTGAATGCTGCTGTGGGTGGCTCAGGAAGCAGCAGTGCTTTGCTTTTCTCACTGTGCTCAACAGACCTTTCAGGTACATGAGTAAACAGCACGCCAGAGCCTGCTCACACTAGAGCCAACTGGGGAGAAACAGCAAAACAACTCGAGGAGTTACTCACCATAAATATCAGAGGATGCATCAGACTTCTCCATCTGAATGTGCTGGGTAATTTTCTGACAGATTTCTATTTCTTTGTACAGCTGAATAGAGGAACAAAAAACAAACACAAAAATATGTTACTGTGGGAGGACACATCAATTGTAATGGTTTTGAACAGATTTTTGGTTTTTAATTACAGGCAGAAGAAAGGGATTGTGGTCATTATTTATCAAACAGTTTCTCTCCACCTGTGTGAGAGGCATTAGCAGTGTCACTCAGCTCTGCTGTTAGAACACAGTCAAAGAGGAGGAAGCAGTGTTTTCCCACCACCATCACAAAACCAAGGATGTTTCTATTTCACTCAGTCAATACCGCTTCGAGTGCCCAAGAAACAGAGCTTCTGTTCCTGTTTTCCTAATTTACAGGCAGTCATAGCTTAATGTTTTTATATTATTTTAATGAAGACATTGCAGGAATTCCGTCATTCAACAGCACTGAAATCACAAGGAGTGATTTTGTTTTGTAAACACATTTCTTCATTATCCAACTACCAGATTTGCTACAGCTCAGCAAGACATTTCACCTTTAACACCTTGATGTTTATTGGTACCAAGAGAAGCCCCCAAGTCTTTGAAATGGTCATTAACTGCTTCCTGGGAGACCAGCACAAATTCACACCTAGGCAATAGCCCACAAGTCCCTCCATCCAGCTGAAAATCCCTCTGCCTTTCAGCCCTGAAGCAACAAACCATCCCTTTGTCTTAGGAAAAAATCACAGCCCCAGGTCAACGAGAGCCCACAGGTGGATATTAATTCTGTTTACACGCTGCTGTGAGCGTGTAAAAAAGCAATTCACAATAATTAACATTTTGAAACTCAGCGTTTAGGCTGAAGGATGTAAACCATTCCTTTCAAAAAGAAGGGGAGCTCATTAGCAAAATGTTTCCTTAACAAAAATCTGATTTTATCTCCTGTTCCTATCAGCACTGCAAAAATCAGGTATCACAGAACAGTTACAGACCCATGGCAATAACTCCATTTTGTCCCCAAACAAGCACACACAGACAAGCAAACAGACAAAGTGTAATGGTTTCATATTCATACATCAGACATCATCCTGCAGCACCCAGCGCTACCATTCCCTTCCAGCACCTCCACAGTCCCACTGACAGAGTTTTGGGTTAATTTCAGCTTTTCAGAACAAACAATAACTGATGGCAGTGTCAATCCTACACCCTCTCAACACAAGACAAGTCCCCAGAGTCCTTCCAGACAATGACAGCTAAAATCTGTCTCCTCTGAGTTTTAATTTTCCCCAACCATATCACACTTCCCAGTCCTAGAACTCCTCTAGCACTTTCTCACTCGATTTTTTTGTTGTTGTTGTTGACAGCATTAATGGAAAATCCCAGCACTTCTCTGCTAAATGAACAAAAGCCTCCATAACTAGCAAAGTTTTACTTCTTATAAGTAAACCAGCCACCAACTTTAAAAAGCTTTACAGCGTGCCTGTGTAAAATCACTCAGTTAAAGCATGACACTAATCCTGTTTGGCCTTTTTTTTTAATCTCTCATGGCAAAATTCCTTTGAAGTCTGCTTTTGAGATGAATGAGATGAAAACAGCCAGCTGAGGCAATTAAGGAAGTATATTCTCACACATAACTCCAGACCTTCTTAACCTCAGTCTTTACCTTCCCATTAAGAAAAAAAGAAAAACAACCAAAAAACCATTAAAAACACCCAACAACTTGTCTATTTCTCCCCTCTTTAAAAACCAGACAGAGGGACTGTAACAAGAAGTGCTCAGGCCCCAACACCACATCTTTAAACCCCCATGGACAACTGGAACAACAGGAAAAGACAACTTGGAGGAAGTTAAGCGTAAATGTACCTTACAGTGACTTTCCCACATTGCCTGTGGCTGTCCCTCCTCCCTCCCCAGACACATCCACGCACAAATATGAGCTAAACACCAGCCCAAGATGAAGCGTTTGAGGGCCGATTTGCTATGGTCTGCAAAGCAGCACAACTGCAAGATGGAAAGCGTAACTTGGTGCTAGGGAATGTCAGATAAACGCTCGTGAACAGCGTCCTGCCCAGTGGCGTTTCATCTGCCCAGTGGGCAGCATTACCAGTTCATAGATCTCCTCCTCTGGCTTTGGTACGTAGAACTGGAGCTGGTTGTCGACGAGGAATTTCAGGCGCAGGTAGTGAGCAGAGTGGTCCAGCTGGTGTGTCTGCAAGAGACAGAGAGGCTTCAGAGAGAAAAGCCGCGCTCACCTCATCTCCGACACTCACAGGAGCAAAACCGCCCCAGCACCAACTTCCACCAGGATCTCCTGGCCTGAAGGCTGAACAAAACCTGGACCTCCTGCTCTCCCCTGGGAACTGGCACCCATGTACCCAGTGAGGGCACTCAGAGCAGCCTCCTTGGCTCTGCTGACCTGACACTCTGCTCCCCTCCGAGCTATTCCAGGAATCAGCAGCAGAAGCCTCAGAGCATGCCTTTGGATAAAAGGGTTTTCAAATAAACGTTCTGCTGACAGAGCAAAACAAGGCAGGAAAGGTGCTCTCCTTTTGGTTTGGTTTTTTAAACATCATCATTTAGCCTGTACACACAATGTGGTAAATTGTAAACAAGGTTAACAAACACAAAAAATCTGTCTGTCCTCTAAACTCTAAGCAGCTCATGATACACTGGCTTCGTAAGGCTAGAAAAAGCCAAGAGTTGCATCCTGGACTGCATCCCTGTGGAAACAGGTCACACCATTTTAATGAATTAGTTATAATTAGCTGAGGACACAGCATTTGGTCTGGGACATGTTAATGACCTTTTTTCAGCGTGATTAATGCGGTTGATTTAAGCAGAGGTTAATGCAGTGTGTAATCAAAACACATTACGAGTATGATAAACACAAAGGATACCATCCACAAGTTACCTTCAAAGTTCCTACGCTACATCTAATGAGAAACCCCAAAGTGATTCCCAGATACAGGAGGGAAATTTTCCTCACTGTCACTTCTGAAATCCCATTATTAAAGGCTCTTATACCTCAGGCTTTTCATTTTACACCAACAAATTACCAAGGTTTCCCAGGCTGTGCTGAAAACAATGGCTTATCTGAAAATTCATGCAAGAACATCATTATTGCCTGTTTGTCCTGTTTTTTGAAGCCTGGCTTTTCCAGTTGCAGCCATGATACAGCAGCAATGAGGTGATGAGCAATGCACACTGAGGGACCTACGGAAAACATCCCACCCTGACCCTCCAGCAGAAATCCAGAAAACACTGAATGCTTTGGACCAGTAATAACAAAGAAACCTAAACCAGATCTATTGCTGCACTCCGCGCAGTGTTCTGTTCAGGTACGTCCAATCCAAAGATCAAACTATTCCTGTATGAAATGGAGTATCTGAAATGGAATAACCTCCAGAATCCAGACAAACTCCCAGTTAATTAAATAACGACTTTGAAATCTATCATGGGCCAAAAGAAAACCACCTGAATGTAGGAGATCCTTGCTCCCTCACTGTACTTTTTTTCTTTTTTTGGAAAGCTTTTCTCACTGATTACTGCTGTTTTCAGTAGTTTTGTGTCTCACAGACACAGAGGTACCTGCACCCCAGAAACTAAAGGGATGCAGAATTGGCTCAAAAGGTTCAGAAATGACACAGAGGAGTCCTGGGTTACTCTCTGGTCAGTTTATGTTACTGTCTCTAGACACAAAAGTGTCTTAAGCAAAAACAGAGAGGAGACGTAAACCGAGAGCACCCTCCATGTCTGGGGGTGTCCAGGGCAGGGAATGGAGCTGAGAAGGGGCTGAAGCCCCAGGAGCAGCTGAGGGAGCTGGGAAAGGGCTCAGGCTGGAGCAAAGGAGGCTCAGGGGGAACCTTGTGGCTCTGCACAGCTCCTGACAGGAGGGGGCAGCCGGGGCGGTCGGGCTCTGCTGCCAGGGAACAGGGACAGGAGGAGAGGCTCTAAACACGTTTGTATTTAGAGCCACTCATTGCTTCCAAGAAACCCCACCAGCCCAAGTGGATGCCATCAATCCAGCACCCTGCAGCCCCATCCAGGTCAGCAATGAGAGCCATGACCACACTGCAGCCCATGAGCCACCCCCTTTAGTGATGAACATCCTACAGCTGCCCCAAGGCTTTGTCTGCCTCAAAATCTGACATTGGTTAAAGTGTTTCAAACAGGGCCACGATTTTCTACTGAAGTGAAAGGAAAAGGTCCCCTGAATGTGGACACAGACAGGCTGCCCTAAAAGCCAAACCATTAACCCACTTCTTAGTTGCTGGGAGCTGCATCCAAGTGTGGGGAGGTGGGAGCAGAAACAGGGCAGCTTTAATGACATGAATATCCTTTCGAGACCACCCAAAATACCTTTCAGCCGTCCAAATCAGCTTCTTGGTTTATTTATTTCTCTCCTAATAACTCTGGCTATGTCTGGACTAAATTAAGCAGCTAACCCCATTTAAGGCACAACCCAACAGCTTCACCGAGGTGCTCTGGAAGAAGAATTTACAGCCAGGGCTGTGATCCCATTCCAGAGGCTCCCAGTGCCACGGTGGGCTGGCACACAACCCCAGCTGTTCACCCAGCCTGGCTCCCTTCCAGCCAAGGAGGGGGCCTGGCATGTTCTCCCAGCTTGCTGGGGGAGACCTTCATGGCAGCACCGCAGAAACACAGCAGCCATCCCATGGCACCGCTCCTGCGTGGCCCCAGCTTTGCCAGCAGGAAAGCACCAGCTCAAAAGCAAAGGAAGCCCTCACAGCATCAGGCTCAAGGAACTTCTCAGAAGCTTTGAGCACAAACCCAGAGACCCTGGCAGAATCTGCTTCTTGTCCCTGGCACAGGTCCCTTTGAAAAATGCGAATTGTGAGGGGAAAAACTCCAAACCTTTCTTGCTTCCTTTGACTTTTTATGCAGTCAAAAGGCCACGTAGTCATCCATGCTTGGGTTTTGGTGTTATTAGCTCCACTCTGGCTCTGCCTAAATCCGTATACAGAGTGTGATTTCCTGCTCCATTTTGAGACACGCTATCACGCAAATGTTAGTAACCGTATCCACTCGCTCACACCGAGCGGTGCCATCACAGAGCCACAGGCTGGCTAAGGCTGGAGGGGACCAGCTATTTCCCAGCAGCCATAGAGCGCAATCTGATGCATACACGCTGACTTTTCCTGCCTTCCAAGTGATGTTGCTAGTTACATCTTAGGAGAAATCTTTGAGAAACCACTTTAAAAATGCTTTAAACACTCCTCCCACCAATCCTGAATCATAAAAGTGTCACAAAGCATCCTCCAAAGCCTAACTCGCTGTACGATAACAAGCAGCAATGTTAGCACAAGAACACATTTGCCACAATGACTTTGGTGCACTCAATGTTCTCCAACAGAAGAATCAAGCTCAGTTTAACAGCACAGATTTAACCACATCTACAAACATGAGGAGGTTTATATGAAATGTAGAGCTTGAAATGTTTACTGTACCAGAACTTGACTGGTTCTCAGATGGCAGATGGCAAACTGATGTGAAATGATGTGGATCAGATATTAAAGGGGGGAAAATGAGCTGAATGCAAGAGATAGAAGAAAGAGATTGATTATTAAATGCTACAGAAACAAAGGCATCCCGAGAGTGTTTTTCAGGCTGAAAACTCTTACAGAAAGGAAAGAAACAGATAACAGCTCTTGAAAAAACACTCACCAACCTCCCCTTCTCCTTAAACACCCCCACCCACCGCAGCAAACACACAGTGAGAGACCAGACCCTCAGCAGGCACCTGCTGAAACCACGGAGCTACACCAGCTCACTCCGGCCGAGGCTTTGGTCCACTGAGTTACCCACTCTTACCCAAAGGAAAACATAAATCCTAAAAATAAATCATTACTAATAATGTGTCATCCAGCTTCCCTATTATGCCTCTCTCCAAAAATGTCATCTTTTGCTGAACACAAAGCAGAGCTTTCACAAGCTGCAGCACACCTGGCAGCGAGATGAGCGCACCATGCAATTACTGGAAACAAACGCCTTTCTCTCACCTTGCCTCTCTTTGGAAGCACATGCAACACGTTCTAAAAGTCCCCAAACTTCAGCTCTCAATAGTAATAAATGTTTTCTTTTCTCCTGCTGTTGTTGTTGTACAAAGCAGACTCACTTTTCAGAGCAGCATGTGACAGGAGTCGGGTCTTGCTGGCTTAGAAAACACGCATTATGTAGCTGCCAGATCTGAAAGCCTGTGTTTAATTTGTCAAAGTTCCCAACTCTTTGGCGATATAACTCTTTTTAATGACCCAATGTCTCTGATATTTCATCTGGCAATGAAATCCAGGTGGTTTTTCCTTCCCCCCACACCAGTGTAGATAAAAGCTTTCCCCTGTCCCCTCGTGCCACCCACTCGAGGCTGGGTCTGACTCTGCAGTGCAGGCAGCAAACAGGGGCACCTTCTCCCACTGCTGGGGCTGCTGCTCTCCCCAGCGCCAGCCCGAGGGGAGGGAAGGAGGGGTGGCATGTGGGAACAGGTCCCCCTGGCTCTGGCAAGGGCTGAGATCACCTCAGCTGCCTGGCAGAGGAGAGAAGGGGCCGCGGAGGGGGGGGCAGAGCTGGGGTCCCACACTCAGCCTGGTCCCACCGGAGGAGCAGTGAGGGGCTGTGAGTGCAGCAGCAGAGGCAGAGCCAGCGTGGGACGGCATTCCCAGGCTCGGGCACAGCAGCCAGAGCAGGAAGGGCAAACCCCGAGCTGCTGCCTCTCCCTGCAGCCACGCCAAGTCAGCTCCAGCTGCAGGGAATGTTCTGCCGTGCTCCTGGCCTCAACACTGCAGTGGAATTCGTGTTCCTCACCTCACACAGAACTGTGCTCCCAGTGCACAGCAGCCCAAGCACTGGCACAGGAGGCTGCACTGATTTCCCAGCGCCCCAGGGCACGTTTACCTTGCAGATCATTTCCAGCACATCCCGGGAGGTGTCCCCAGGCCGGATGACTGTCAGGGCAGGCTGGTTGTTGGGCAGGCAGAACCACGATGGCGTGAAGTACTCGTGGACCCAAATATCGCAGTCGGGGTTGTGCTGGTGGACACTGCTCAGGGCCACTTCCTTCTCCCTCTAAACAGACAACATCCATCATGACTATCCCAGCCCAACACACCTCCCTCTTCAGCAGTGACTGGTGCGTTCTGTGCTCTGCCAGAGCCCTCTTACAGAGAAGATATTTTGTTCCTAAGCCCAGGTTGAAGGCTTGTCTGGGCAGGAAGCTGCAGTTTTCCCTGAGCAGGATAGAGTGTGCCTTCCCATGCCACCCACACAGCTACACTGCTGCAGCGTGCTGCTCCTGGGATTTCACCCTACGGCTACTGGGAATGCTAGGAATGCAACAAAAAATAGCAGGGATAAAAGAAGATTTAAATTTAAAACTGAAATGCACAGTGTTTCTGGGCAAACCAATGCCAACAGAACTGTTGTAGGTACTGCAGCTCCAATGCTTAGAGATGGCAAAATAGCAAATCTTAGCGCTTATTCTGAATTTACTGTCTGCAAACGTGGCGGGGAGGAGGCAGCTGGAGAGCTGGGGTTTTACCTTGCCATCCGGGACTGTGTCATCAAAGATCCCTTCGAGGGATTTCTTCACTGAATCGACTCCTTCTCCAAACACCTGAGGAACAACAGAGAGAATCTGCTTTAAAACATGAACATGATTCCCCGTGTGCAGCACATGCCAGGGGCAGAACAGTCTGTCTGACATCCAGCATGGAAATCAAACTGAGAAATACAAACATTCATCTCCAAACACACTGCTTGGAGAGATTTTTCACTGTTCACTGGAGAAATTGTTCACTGGAGAAATCTGGGATGGGGAAAACCTTCTTTAGGGTGGGAAGGTCCCATAAAGAAATGACACAGGAACAAGGAGGTGCTTTCAGCAGAGAAGGGATCCCAAACACCAGGTCAGCTCACTCCAGGTGCTGTTCCTTAAATCCAGGGAAGTGCTATCATGTGTCTACCACCCCGAGTCCCTCTCCAGGGCCACTCCTGAGCACAGGTGTGGCTTTACTGACACAGACACACCTTGCACCACTCTCTCCAGTGTGGGCCCACCACAAAGGTTTGCAAGGCAGTGGACTGGGGGACCTCTCCAACATTCCCTGCTGCAGATGCACTGGAGAAAAGGAAAGTAGCAGCTTGATGAGAGAGCAGGGGAGGTGAAAGACAAGCTGGTGATGGGGTGGTGCAGGAAGATTAGAGGCCACTTCTGCTTGCAGGTCTGTCCTGACTTCCTTGGTGGAGCTGGACTGATTTTATCTCTCTTTGTGCTGGATTTCCCCACCTGTAAAACGTGGGAAATGAGCACTTCCCCACCTGTGCCAGTGCTGAGAAATCACAAGGGCTCTGCTCCTGGCTGGCTCAGTAATGACCCAGCTGCCAAAACACACTCAGCAAACATTCAAGCACAAGCCAATGCAACCTTTCTCTAATGAATTGGGAGCTGGTAACCCAGCTCGAGCCAGAGCCAAAATCAACAGGATTCCGTGCAGGAGGAATGACCAAACAGGAATATTTGTGGGATCCACCCCAAATCAGCACAGGACTACATCAGATGGCCAAGCAGGGCTGGTGCTGCGGCAGAAAGCAATAATGAAAACTGAAAAGTTCAGTTTTACAGCTCCACATCAGCACAGCTCTAGGACCAGGTTGCTGGGTCTGTTAATTACTCCATGGCTAAAACGAAGCAGGGATCAGGCAGGATGGGGAAAGGGCTTTGCCCTTTAGGGATTTATAGTTGGGTGCTTCCAATGGGCAACACTTAGCACGTGCAAGGGAAATGTGTTCAGGCACTGCATTTAGACACTCTGCCACTTGCTCAAAACTCCACACTTTTTACAACTCTCTCCACGATAATTTTCCCTTAACCTGGAGCAGAATCCCTTTCCATGCCTGTGCTGTGGAGGAGCGAGGGGCAGCAGTGGGGGAGGCAGAGTGAAGAACGCAGTTATCCCACGGAAAGGGCAAACAAAAGGGGGAGCTCAGGGGAAAACGGAAACAGATTTGAAGACACGGCACGGCCACGATCCCAGCTCAGGACAAGGGATTTGGGGCAAGGAAATACAAAGCAACAGGGATGCTGCAACACGGGCACAAGGAATTGGGAATGTGCTCAGGGAGCTGCATTCCAGCCAAACCCTGGGCTTTTGCTCAGCCTCTAAATATCAGGTGAACTTTTATTGTCTTGCTCCAAACAAGCTGAACAATTCCACAGCATTCATTCTCTGCTGAACAAAACAAACACCCACTGCTGCTTCAACAGACAGCACAAGAGATCACAGGGCACACAACGTGTGTCCCCAGCCCTTCTCCCCACAAAACCTGAGAGAAGAGGAAGGAAAGCAGAGCCTGCATTTCCTGCAATTAGATGAGGTACGGCTCTCAAAAAGTGAAAGCTGTAATTAGGGATGTTTGGAAAGAATAACAGGGAAGCACCTTCCTACCACACTGAAACACGTTTTCTAGAGAAAGATCTGGGCAGTGACTCAGTGGAAACAGCATAACTTTTGCATTTTTATAAATCAGAAGCAAAACAGGGAGTGTCCCCACTAAATGCAAAGCTTCTTGTCACTTTAGGAAGTTTTCACCAAACTCAGCTACACTTAGAGCATCGTACGAAGTCATCATTTAAAATTTAAAATAACCAATCAAGTCTGAATTGGGGTTTTTTTTCTCCCTTTCAAAGTTGTATCTGCTTTACACTGCTGCTTTGTTTTTCCTGAGATTAGGGAAGGCACCTCCAGGAAAAACAGAAGCAGCAGAAATGCAACAACAGAATTCAGCTAAAGAAAGGGCAAGTTCCAAACCTTTGACAGGAGCTGCTGTGCACTGATCTGCAGCTCCAGTCCCTGATTTTTGAGGAAGATGAGGCATGAGATGCCTCTATGCCAGTGACTCTGTGTGTGAGCTGCATTGTGCCCGCTGACAAACCAACCTTGCAAATAACAACACCCCAAAGTTCCCCGTGCTTACCTGGTTAATGCTTGGCCTCCCTTGCTTTTTCTTCGAGGTAGTATCCAGCCCCCAAAGAGAAGAAAACCTGCTCCTCCGCTTGCTGGCAGACCTGGACATGGCCTGTGTCCTTCTCCTCACTCCCGACTCCCCCGTGCGAGCCGCCACCTGTCAATGCCACATGGCTTCAGAATCAGAGGCTGCAGCAGCCACAGCACACAAACCCTACCAAGCTGTGGGCTAGGAAAAAGGCAAATCCTGCGGCAACAGAGGGTACTCGCTGCTGGGACAGTGGGGATGCTGCCAGGCCGCTGCCTTCCCACTGCAAATTAACTCACTTCTCCCAATGTCAAACATCAAATATTGAAATGGACAGGACACACCACCCCCATCATTTTTTGGCATTAAATTTATTTTAAAGCAGCCTAATCATTGCAGAGCAAAGCCTCAGCACCAGTGAAGGGTTTGGGTGTTTTTTTTTTTTAATTTTCCTAGCAAGGTTTCAAAGCTGGGCACATGAAACCTGAGATTTCCAAACTTATCTGTGACTTCCCAAAATCCCGGTCTTCCTCTTTGCTGTTTCCTGTGGAAACACTCTGGGCATCCTGGTGCTGACTCAGAACTGCAGCAAGGCCAGATAAAGGCTTGCTGGGAAGCCATGGCACTTAAACCTGCACTTCCTTAAAGATAAGTGACATCTGAAGGAGTGAGCAACACACAGGAAGGGAAAAATGGAATGACCAGACAAAGCTGGAATGCCCCTTCCCATCAGAGCAGTGTCAGCTGCTCTGCAAATGGCCCGCGGGGACGAAAGAGTTTTGCCTTTACTGAGCCCAACTATCTGGGGACAGCCTCCCAAGTGAGGAAGCTCTGGAGCGGATCAGTGAGACATTACTCAGAGCTGAAGTGTTCAGGCTGAAGTCAAAGCAGATTTCCCACATGGAAGTGGCCTGAGGAGAGGCAGCTCCTCTCCTGCCAAAAGGGAGTGGTAGGGAATGGCAGGTATGAATGAGAGGCAAGGCACAGCCAGCCAGACAGACAGACCCACCCTGCTGCCTGCACTTCCTGGAACACCTTTGTGCTGCATTCCCACAGCCCAAACCAGCAAAAGGGCACTGTCACACGTTTGGTAGCCCCTGTGGGAGGGAACACCCACATCCCCGAGTGATGCCCGAGGTACCAAGCTGAGGAACTGGGTGTCTGGATCCAAAACTCAAGCCAGGATGGACAGAAGGCTGGTTGGTGCACCCAGGCAACTGTGTGAGGAACGGGGGCTCTCCTTGGGAAACGTGGGGAGGTCAAGGAAAAGGAGAACTTGAGCACCACAGCAGCATCTCCATTTCCACAGCCGGGACCTCTGAGATGTTCTGTAGTTGTAGCCAGGACATTTCTGCAGAGCCACCTGGGATGACCTAAGTTATCCTTGGACAAATGTGCTGAGGAACATCTTCAGGAGACTCCAGCCATGGAATCAGAGAATGGCCTGCGTTGGAAGGGACCTTAAAGATCATCCAGTTCCCATCCCCTGCCATGGGCAGGGATACATTCCATTATCCCAGGCTGCTCCAAGCTCTGTCCAGCCTGGCCTTGGTCACTTCAGGATCCAGGAGCAGCCACAGCTTCTCTGGGCAAATTCCCTTCCTGAAACTTGAGTTAGGGCTCCTAACGTGAGGCTGTATTTCCCCTCCTTCCTGGGGGCAAAGGAGGACACGAGAGTTTGCTGAGAGGAGAAGAAAACACGTGTCTCTTCCAACACAACATTTTCAAAACATATTTTTTTTCTCTTGGCTCTCCAGAGACACCAGCATGAAGAGGCAGACTGTTTTTCAGGCTAACGCTCAGTGCTTTGCTTGATGTAAAAAAATAAGCATAAATGCAAATTACAGCCCGCCACTTAAAAAATATAATAAATCCACCAGCAATTAGCAGGATGATGACGCTAATCTTTTCATATAGGAAAGAATAAAAACGCCCCTGACTGAATTACAGCTCTGCATTCAATTGAAGGGTACAGCTGACATCTACAAGACAACAGTGGAGCTCAGCTATTTCTGTGAACCTCCAGGAGTCCAAGCCGAAACTACAAGAACTTGATTTGAGCTCATTAAAACCCCATCACTTTGCTAAACACTTCCCTGTACTTTTAAGAGCTGGGTTGCTCCAGAATTTAAATTTAAACAACCATTATTTGTCACACGGCAGGTAGCAGAGAGGAACATTTCCCCTCCCTTGTGGAGCATCAGGTGTCGATCACCAGAGACCGGATACTGGAACAATTGGTCAGGAGTTTCATCCATATGGAAAAAAGGGAGCCATGCCCAAGAAGGTCTCAGCCAGCACATGCTGAGGGCCTCAGAACGGCTCCACTGGCTTCACAGGACTTGTGCATCAAGCCCAAGTCCATGGACATTCGAGATGACCCTGCTCTTGGAACAGGAAAATCTGTTTATAGTGGAAATCCAAAATCACACATCCAGAAGAAAGATGGCTCTTCCCTGAGGCCGTGGCTTGCAAGCACCTGCTCCTTTAGCCACAGCAGGCCGCTGTGAGGAGCAGGATGTCCTGCAGGCTCAGGGAAGGGCTGGTCCCCTGCCCCGTGCCCCACTCACCAGCGCGTGGAACGAGGACACAGAGAAGATGCCCAGGCGGCCCATGGCGACCTTGGTGGGGCGGCTGGCGAAGGCCAGCAGGCGCTTGGGGTTGGGCAGCTCCCCGCCCTGCAGGCTCGCCAGGTAACAGCGGTACCGGAACAGATCCATCTGGAACTGCTCCAGGTTCTGCTCCCACACGAAGATCTGCGCCCGGCCGAGGTTCAGGAGCAAGGGGAGAGAAAGGGAGAGAAGGGAGAAGAGGGTGGTAAACGCCTTGAAAAAGTTCTGCTGTTCCCAGTAACACACCTTTTTCACCAATGCTGATCTCCCACAAGAAACTCTGGTTCCTCATTTTTCCCACATCCCCCTGCCCTCCCAACCCCCTAAAAGATACAAATAACAAGAGTTTTCATTAGATGGAAAACAACTTTTTCTACACTCATGGCAGAAGTCTCCTCCTGGGACAACTGCTCCTTTGATACAATGCTAATTACCAGGATTAAAATTTCATTTTTAATTTTCTTTGTATTTCCAGGATTCTCTGCTCAGCAGTCCCTTAAGAGGCTTCTTTCACGCATCAGGAGCATCTGAGGAACCAGAAGAGCAAACTCCACCAAACTCCAGGCACAGGGCAACCCAAATCAGCAGCCACAGCAGCAGCTTTGCTGTGAGCACCAACAGAGCTTGAAAAAGAGCCATACACTGGGGATAATTAATCTGATCAGTGGAAGAGTGCTGTAATCAGCCTACGGAAGGACTTATTTAAATAATTCAAATAGCTTATAGGAAACAGTTTCAAAGCATCCAGACAAACTCAGTTACATAAAGAGACTGCTCTGCCCTCTCACTGTGACTGACAGCCTTTGAGAGGAGCTCTTTAGCATCTCCCTCCTCTTTCTCCCCCATCCTCACGGGCTTCCAGGGGCTACAAATCTCTTTAGCTCAGCCCCAGCCGCTTGCCATGCTTTGCATTACAGGCACACTTGGCAGCCGTGGTACAAGAGCTCCAAACGAGGGAAGCAGGAGCCATATGTTCATTTCCCAAAATAAGGTGCTGCTGCAGCAGCGGGAGAGACATCTGCTCGAGGCTCGCTGCTTCTGAAACCCAGCTTCGCTGTCCACTTGAAGGCAGAAGGATCAGGCCCAAGGGGAGCCAGGGATGCAGCCACAAGGTCAAGGCAGGCCCTTGTGACAAGCAGAAACTGGAGATGGCTTCTGCCAGCAGAAGCAGCAGCCTCCGGCACGCTCAAACCAACAGCAGCAGCAGCGTTTGTCGGTGCGTGAGCAGCTGTGCCCCAAGGCATCCTGCAGCCATGGCCTGGCAGCCTCCTCACTCAGCCTCCTGCCACCCAAATCTCCTGCAGGCCAGGAGAACACAGCCCATGCTGGACCTTAGTGGAGAAATGGTGCAACTTAGGCAGCCAGCACGGCTCTCCTGCTCCCATCTGTTCCGGGGACTCCCACCAGGGAGCTCGAGGAGCAAGAGTCTACCTGATCCAGAATGGTCTTCTTCTTCTTGGAGTCTGTTACAGAGGACAGCTGCATTTCACCCATTTTCTTCATCTTCTCGTCCATATCGATCTTCTGCTCCAGCTTTTTGATCTCTGTTTTCAGGAGCTTGACCGTGTCCTCCTTGTGGTGCTGCCGTGCCACCGCGGTGGCACAGGCAGAGTGGATCGCCGTGATCCAGTTCTCCAGCTCCGTCTGGCTGCACGTCTGAACACAGGCAAAGAGCAGGAGAAAAAGTCAGGATCCCCTTTGAAATTGATTGGAGATTAACAATTGCAATTCCGAGGAGTTTCCTTTCCCTTTGATCTCAAGATTCAAAGCCTTAAATCCACTTACTCCTGTCGAAGTAATAACCCCCCCCATCATCCTTAAGCAGGTCATTTTTCACTCAGCACCAGGCACTCAGCACTTGGAATTACACCTCTATCTGTGCTCTGCAGCTGTGGGGTGCTTCCCAGCAAGGCCTCTGGAATTACCTCCCTGGCTCAATGCGGTGCTGCCGTAATTCATAGCTCGGCATTTAACAATGATTTCTAAACTCCCAGTTCCTTAAGGCAGAGAATGTGCCAGCCCTGTGCTCTTCCCAGGATGCAGAGCTTTTCTGGCATGCAGCAGTTAAAAATAAATTAATGGCATAAAATGTGACCATGATAAGTATGAGCAGCTTTATTATGGTGCACAGACAAACAAGCTTTCCATTTCTGAAGGTCCCAAAGCACTCTGAAGACAGCCCTGTTATCATTAAGGGCAGGCTCATCCTCATTTTCACAGCTCTGCCACTGTCCCTTCCTAAGCACGGGTACGGCAGCTTGGGAAAAGGGAACACTTCCCCTCCCTGGAAGTGTCCAAGGCCACATTGGATGGGGCTTGGAGCACCCTGGGACAGTAGAAGGTGTTCCTGCTCATGGCAGGACATGGAATTGGATGATCTTTAAGGTCCCTTCCAGCCCAAACCACTCCATGAGACACCAGGCTGGAGCCTGGGACATCAGTACATTTTTCTGGAACAGGACTATTCTGATTAGAAGCTTTTGACACTCTTTCCAGATTCCGGAATCTCTTTCTAGATTTTCAAAATAAAAAGTCAGTCTTCTTAGGCCTTTCACTAAACTCCATTCCTTTTTACAGTAGGTTATAAAACAAACTTTACAGCCAGCTCAGGGCTGCAGAGGACTTTCTGTGAGTGTCAGCCTGTGGCAATAATCCCACTGCTATTTGGCTCCTGCCTGGAAAAGTAGCAAGGTGCCAAACCACCTTGTTCTAATTAAACTTTCTGATGATGCCTGATCTATTAATAGACAGCCCAGCATGACTTCTCCATTTGCTGGAGAAGATGAGGAAGGTCACAACCAACAGGCAAGGATGAAGCCAAGGAGAGATTCCCAGAGAAGCCCAGCTCTGGGAATCACATATGCACAGGCTGGGCTTCAGACTGGCGCTCCCCAAACTGTTGTGGTACTGAAGCAGTGGGGCACACGTGTCCCAGAATGCCACCACCTTCCCCACTCCGGCTAGAAGCCCTAAGCAGAAACAGGATCTCCTCCAGAAGGACTGATCTCCTACTTCCCGACTTCCTTGCCTTCAGCTGGCACAGCACACAGGACATGGCTGAAGCTGCTCAGGCTCCCTGCCAGGCAGTACCATTAACCAGCCCTTGTTCCACGGCTGAAGACACTGAATGCCCCTCGCTGAGGAATGTCTGCTGGAAATGCAGGAATGATTTGCCAGAATGGAAGACACTTTGCCCACAGTCAGGTGGTGAAACCTCATCCTCGGCAGAGAAGAGAGCAGCACTGGAGATGAGATAGTATATTTTGAAAATTCCTAGCAAAATACTAACAGCAATTTTTATCGTAATAAAGTTGAAAGTATTATCTGTATACCATTAGATTCATTTTTGGTTTTGGTTTCCTGGGGATTGAGACGGGGAAAACGATCTGGAGTGGATTTGAGGGGCTGAAGATGAGAAGGCGATGGGAATCACTCCCCTTCTCAAGGGAAAGGACCGCACAAACAAGCTGCAAACACCTGACACAACTCAGAGGTGTCACAAGTTGCTGGGAGCTCCTGGCAAACACGTGCCAGGGCTGGGTTTGTGTGGGCACAGCCACAGCTGCCCGAGTCCTGTGGGGGGGCCGGGACGTCTCTGGGTGCAGTGCAGGCGCAGGCTTGTCACAAGATGTCCAAGACCTGTGGGCATCACAAACAGCCCTGGTTTTCTCTTCCCCAGGACAGACATAGTCTCCTGCGGGGCTGTGGTCTCTCCTTGCCAAACCTGCTGCTACAGCTCTGTGCTGGGTGTGGGGCACGGGCAGCAAAGCCTCTCGGCAAGGCCCTGAGAGCCTCAGAGAGTGGCACAGCACATTTAGGCCCAGCTGGATGTCCCTTGTGGTGAGTGGCCTGGTCTGTGTTCTAAGCATGCTGCCCAAACAGGTTTTACGGTGATGCAAGAGCATTTCTTCATTCTTTTTTCTACAGCCATCTACACAAAGAGGGTCCAGTCAGTTGATAGAACAGCAGATTTGACACTGATCATGTCCAAATCATGTCCTCCCTCTAGTGCTGCCAGAGGGAAACCCCAAACCTACGGGAGTCAGCAGGATTTTCCCACTGATCTCAACCAGAGCTATGATGTCCTCCTTGACGGGAGACAGAAAAAGAGAAAAACCTTGCAAAAACCAACCTGGAAGAGGAAAGCATCCCCGAGGGAGTTGCTGAGGCAGAAGACAAAGTCCTTCTTGGGGTGCTCAGGCACGGCTTGCACGATGCTGTTCTCCACCCAGACCGCGTGTTTGGGGATGCTGTTGTGGTCAATGCCAGACCTGCCGTCAGTCTCGTAGAAGAACAACGTGCACCCTGCAAGAGACAACAAGCAGCACATTCAAATGCCCTGCAGCTCCTCAGCACTGACACTGAGCCTATAAATAAACCCTCAGAGGGATGAGGAGCATTTGCCACAGCCTGTCCGGGTTTTCACAGTGGAGAGCACCAGTGCCCAGTTTTTAGCTTAGTGAGGATGCTGGTTTTAATGCCAGGCGGGCACACCATGAGCTGTAGGGCACACCAGGCCCTGACCTGGGGCGGTTTTGTTCTCCCTGAGTTTTGTTCTCCCCAGGATTGCCAAATCAGAAAGTCACGGGCAGTAAAATACAGCCCCAGATGAGAAACGTCGTAAGAAGTCACAAATTTGGGGTCATCCATGGCCACCCCATCCCAGGGAAGACACAGGCGTGAGATCCTGTGTCCCCTGAGGGTGACAACCAGCTGTGAGCCAGCCCTGGGAGCAGACAGGCCCCCAGGCATGGCCCAGCCTCAGCCTCTGCAGCTGCTGCTACAGTCCCTGCAAGGCAAAGAGCAATCCACTTAATTACTAGATGCAGACAGTAACTGGAATTAAAATGGGCTGGGATGAGCTGTGCTTGCTGAAAGACTGAGGGACAAAAAAACTTAGCTGGGGACAGCAAACAACCTGCTCAGTGTTACAAAATTATCTTTACAATCCTCCGGGGGGAAGGGAAAAAAAAGGTAGAGAGCAAGTGTGCAATTTGGGAGATTCCAAAAAAGAAAAGGGTCTCCTCCTCTCCCACCTTCCCACACCATCTCCAGTTGTTTAAAAGCTGGCACATAGTTGCTGTGTCATGGAAAGGGATGCTCTGGTACCCAGGCTCTCAGAAAACTATTTGCAGCCAAACAATGGCAGCTGTCCACTTCAAAGCCTCGAGTAAACACTGCCAGTATCAAGGCACAACAATCCAAGGAGTTAACACTCCACTTGAGTCAAAGCACTTCAAAACAACATCACTCCCCTGCTCATCCTTCCCCTTTCTCCTCCCAGCTGGCCCTTTGTTTGCCCGTTCCTCACAGCAAGACCTTCCTGCCACAGGGCCCCCTCCCAGGAGATTAGGGCTGCCCTCACCTCCCTCTCTCCTCTCCCATTTCCCCAGCTCTCCAGCCACCCCAAGGGAGAGCTGGCTCCTAATCTTGCTGTTGGTTTTAAAATAGCGCTGCAAATTAAAACAAACAAGTGCTCTAAGAAAAGCTCTCTGTGGGGAGGACAGGGTTTGACCACACTGAGCTTTTTGGGTGACCCCTCTAGAGCAGGAAACACAGCTCTGCCTCTGCTGGCTCCGCTCACAGCACAGGAGAGGGAGGCCAGTCCCAAAACTGTGGCTTCCTGTTTCACTGCTGCTGAACCACGCGCAGATGAGTTCATGAGCACGTGCCTGGCAGGAACTGCAACAATCCAGGGAGAAGAGGGTCTGTGTCCCAGGAAGCCGAGGAAGGAAGCAGGGTGGCCAGGTGCTGAGGGCTGCCTACCACAGGGTGGGTGACACAGCCAGAGCCAATGTCACCCAAGGCACACGCCAGCCTCGATGATCAACCCATGGCTCCCTGTCCATGCAGCACCACAACTGTGCTGCAGCTCGCTCGGTGTTTACACTCGAGGAGCATCTCCTGGGGAACGAGAGGCCCTAGAGACCAAGAGGTGCAGGAGGGATGCAGAGGCTGGCAGAGCCCCGCTGTGAACACAGGCCTCTGTCACCACCAAAGGGCTCCCACCAGCCCACGCCTGCCGTGGCACATGGATATTTAGCCATGGACACACCTGTCCAAGGAAACTCCCAGTGCCCAGGGAAGCCACCCAGGGCAGTGTCAGCATGGTTTGAACCCCACGTGCCATCACTGTGCACATCAGCAACCACCACACAAAACCTCTGCAAAACAGCAGGGCCACTTCCTCACACTTTATGTGAACGATTCTGAAGTTCACAGTAGCTTTGGTTACGAGTCCAGACCCCCGCTTTCACCACCCTGCAGGACACACCGCAGGTGCCCACCTGGATACACCCCTGCCCACTTCCCGTGTACCTTTCAGGGACACCCAGTAGTGCTTCCACTTCCTGCGCGTGGCCGACTCCACCTTCTTGTTCTTCTTGTGCACCAGGAAGTTCTTGACGGCCAGGGCGCCGGCCTTGCGCACGGTGCCCTGCGCGGCCGTCAGCAGGATGTCGGACTGGCCGGGGGAGCTGAGGGTGCCGCTGCTCTGCTCGTCGCTCAGGGCCGAGCCGGCCTCCTCCAGGTGCTCGCTGTTGGTGCTCATCTCCAGCTCGCGGCGGAAGTTCTCGTAGACGCCCTGGCGCAGCCCATCGCCCGCCGAGCTGCTGCCGCTGTCGCTGCCGATGAAGGCGCGGCTGGCCGGTGGCGAGTAGCTGGCCGTGGTGGCGTTGGAGCGCCGCGACAGCAGGTCCGTGTCGGTGGCTGCGCCCTCGATGCCGCTGTCGGTGAACTCGCTGCCCTCGCCCGCGTTGACGTCCTGGGTGGGAGAGAGACACGGAGTGAGGGGACAGCCTGGCCAAGACCCCAAACGCCCAGGTGGCACCACGTTGCCTCACACCTCTATTTCATCTAGCACTGCAAATCCCTCATCTCTTCTCCTCTCGAAGACAAACACCTGGAGGAAAAGGTGGGATAGGTGACAAACAGGCACCACAGCGTCCTCAGTCACCTCCACCTTAGAGAGAAGGGTGAAGCTGTCCCATGCATTTCCCTGCAGCTTCATGGGGACAGTTTCATTTTCAGCATTTTACATCTCCCAGCTCCAGGGCTGTACTTTCCTGACTGCTGCAGGAGTCCCTGTGGGTCCATAATTTGCCTTTGGGGCATCTAACGTAAGATTCCTTCCTTCTGGGGACAAACAGCTGGAGGAAAGGGTGGGGTAGAGGCAGAGCTTCCAGCACAGGTTAGGAAACACCAGTCACACATGCACCACTCCAGGTGGCACCTCTACAGCCTTGACAATTTGGAATATAAGATGCAGCATCATCTGTTTACATTAAGCCAAGTTAACAGTGCTAAAGGTTTTGCAAAAGGAGAACATATGGTAGCAAAAACTGGCAGCGTCGAGAAAAGCAGCGCCCAACCTACGCGTTTTGAGGAGAAAACATTGATATTGTGCATTCACACCTACAGCTGAAGATACATTTGAGACACCCCAAGGCCGACCTTTGAAAATTATGTAACCAAAAAGGTCCTTATTTTTTTTCCTCCTGACAAGTTAATGTGGTTGAGATCATTTCTGTTTTCATCACAAACTGTAATGATGTGCCATGCAACATTCCCCCCCAAAATCCCACAGACCCTTCCTGGGCCCCAAGGACTTGCAGTGGAAGGAGCAGAACAGACAAGGATACACTCAGTTTGAGCAAGACAGGAGAAAACACCACTGAGCTGGGGTTTTGAAGGCTGTGACTCAGCCTGCCCCCTTCTACAAAGCTAATCCCCCCCAGGGGGATATACACCACCACCTTGGTATTTACAGGCATCTGGGCCAGATTTTGGAGGACAAACAAAGGCCAAACCCTGTAAATGGAAACAAACGTTTTAGGTAGTTGGGAGAAGAGGGAGCCAGGGAAGAAGATGTAAAGAAGTGAGAATACGGCCAAAACAACAGGAATTTCAGCCTCTATCTCTCCTGCAAGAGCAGTTGGTGCTTGATTCACAAGGTTAAAAAAAAAAGAGGGGTCTCTGAGAAGAGGTAGCAGAATGGAGTATTTATTTTGAGAGAAAACAAGCTTCCAGATGTTGGTTCAAGCACCAGTTTTCTTTGTATCCAAGAGCAGCTCTGCGGAAACAAAGAAACCCTCCATCAGCTCTGTTTGAAACTGTCCTCCTGTGGAGCAAGGGCTGGATGAGGAGAGCTTAGGGGCAGGGGAAGGGTTGAGTAACTTTTAAGGCATTAATTTGCAATGGATGGGCCCGTTCTTTATAAACACCGCTTCCCGAGGGAGCCTTGGAGTCCAGCTGGAAGAATAAGCACTTCCTTCCCTGCTCAATGAGCACAGCTCTGCTGGTCCATCTGGTTATTTAATGCAGCACACAGTGACAGACAGGCTGCTCTGGCCAGGCCAATAGTGCTCTGCTCCTCCATGTGTCAATGAGCTGAGCTGGGTTTCCTGTAAGTACAGCCCTGTATCCGCCCAGAGCAGCTTCCACAGCCACACATGGATCCTGCTGTTCCCATCCACTTGTTTTTGGAAGCCAATTACCTTCTCATTCTGTGCACAGGAGGAGTATCTGGCGAGGGGAAGTGGTGCTGCTCAGAGACCCGTGTTTACAAACACTGCCACAAGCGAGGTTTTGCACTCCGCCAGGAAAAGCTGGATGGTGCAGCTTGCTCCGCCAGCACTGCCTCCGTGGGAGCCCTGTGTGCCAGGGCTGCACAGGGACAACAGAACCAAGCCCAGCAGCACCGGGATCATCATGCCCATGGAATCGCTTGGCCCCCCTCCCTCCCTTACTTCACACTGACAGAGAATAGGTTTAGGTAGATTACTGGGAAGAAACTTTTCCCTGTGAGGATGGGGAGGCCCTGGCAGAGGTTGCCCAGGAAAGCTGTGGCTGCTCCATCCCTGAAAGTGTCCAAGGACAGGTTGGACGAGGCTTGGAGAAACCTGGAATAGTGAAAGGTGACCCTGCCCATGGCAGGGTGTGAATGGGAACAGGATGAGCTTAAGGTCCCTTCCACCTAAACCACTCTGTGATTCCATGATTGTGCGCTCACAACCACGGAGCATTTTTTGCTCCATTGCAGCATTTTTTTGAAAAAAAAAGGACAGAGTTAATTCCAAAATCTTAGCTGATGTAGCTTTTAGGAAGCATATCTCATGCTCCAGTTAAAATAAGTTGATTTAAGAAAACAAAGAACCACTAAAACAGACCACCAACTTGAGGGAGACAGGATTTGTAATCTTGCCAGCTAGTGTGTGGATCAAATTTTCTTGGTGCTGATTAGCACATGGAGCATTTTTCCAAAAACTGAAGTTGCCCCAGAGCTGCAATGCAAAGGCTCTCAAGGTCCCCCCTGCCCAGTGTGCCACAGCCTTCTCAGGTGACCTTGGTGAGACCCTGCATTAATTACCTCAGTTTCTCTGTCAATAAATCAGGCTTATACTCTGTAACTAAAATATGAGTGTATTAGTTTATTTAAAAAATATTGATAAAAACCCTCAAGGATGGAGAACTCAGAGTGAATGTATTTGTTATATTTGCTCATGAGGTTAAACTGTAGCTCATTTTGCAAAGATCTCTACAATCTCTACCACAATGCAAGTGACAGGCTGGACTGGTCAAAAAGATCTTTTCAGTGTAAAGCTACAGCCTTGCTCCTAATCTCCCTCTGCTCCCTGCACTCCCTTTTCCACTCTTAAATATCCCTTATCAAAGGCTTGTGGGCAGCCCATTCAAGGCCTTTGGTGGGAGGAGGGTGCGAGCAGACAGAGGTCGGAGCAGTTCACAGCCCGGAGCTGCCGAGTTATGAAACGCGGCATTGAGGGAGCCTCGCGTGCTCGCCAGGCTGGCCCGGGAGAAGATCGGCGCCGGGGTTAGGAGGGTTCAGGGCATTCACTGCACAGGTGAAGAGGTCTCTGCTTCCGAGTTCCTGCTGCAGTCAGCTCATTCCCATGCCAGGGGAGGGAAAGCTCCCAGGCAGCTGCTGGCATCTGCTCCGGGAGCCTCACAGTGCTGCACGGAACACACTCGGCTGAGGGCTCGTGTTATGATCCCACAGAAATCTGCTGGGGCTGAGGGGCAAACAAGCACAAGCCAGGAACAAACCATAGCGGGGTTTGATGAACACAGGAGCTTTATTGCTCTGACTGAAGACTGCTCTGTGGAAAGAGGGACAGAGGCACATGGAGACCACGGGCTGAGGGAGGGAACTAAATGAGCTCTGGGATTGTGCTGTGACAGGGAGATGTGGCAAACAGCAGCAGGGCTTCCACCAGGATCTGGGATCCCTGGCACTGCTGAGGGCACGGAGGAGCAGCACCATTCCTTACACTGGTAGCGCTGCTGTGTCCCTGGAGGTGCCCAGGGGTTATGAAAGGAGGCTCAGCAGACAGTCCTGCTGGGAAAGAGGAGGGAGAGGTGGAACGCCCAGTGCCAGAGAGGTTTGCTGTGGAATGAGGACCGGAGCGGGGCTGAATGGGGCCATTGTCACCAACAAGGCCCCATGCCAGGGCAGCCCCAAGAGCATCCCAGAGAAATGAAGTGGAATGAGTTATCAGAGCCCCATCAAGTGCAGAGAGCCATTGAACTGATGAACCAACTGGGTAAAGTGCTAGTGGAAGCATGAGCAACCCACTTAAATATAGGGTTTTTTCTTCACATGGACACTGGGTTTCAGGCAAAACAAGGCGGTGGGGAATAAAACTGTAATGCAACAGCTACACCAGGCTAATGTACCTGGTGCTGTAGCTTTAAAACACTCACATGATACCCATACCTCTGTATGGCTGCTGCAGCCACATTTGTTAGATCATTTTCGCTAAATTTAAAAGATAAACAGAAAAAAAATCCTTTTGCTTTAGGAAAAATGTCTACATGTCTTTAGGAACACGTCTACATTCAGCTATCAAAAACCAGGGGAGGAGTTTCGGGACAGGTTCCAGTGTCCCATGTTGAACATACCTGGTACTGGCCTCTGCTAGAAGAGAGCACAGGATGGGACAAGCCTTGCCCAACTCTCCAGCTCATGACTGGGCACACTCAGAGTGCCTGCATTCACTGCACTTCCCAAATTCCCCCCACCAGCCCTGCCACAGACACTGTGACAGGCCTTGGTGATTCACTTTCTCCTGCCCCACTGGCAGCTCTGATTCATGGGCACTTGGGGGCTGATTTAATAGGAAAAATCTGACTTCTCTAATATAAGCAGTTCCTCATGTGGTTAAAACTTCTTTCTAAATGAACCATTAGATGAAAAGTACAGCTGAGTGGGGGTTTTCCTTGGCAGGGGCTCCCTCCAAGCCAGTGCATATCCTTTGTTCCCTGTCCTGTTGAGCAACAGAGCAATCAGATGCTCACACTCAGCAAGAGTGATTGCACACAACCTGTCTGGCTGCTCCTGAGGCAAGCACCACAGAATACATTTCAAATGGGTGAGCCTGATGGTTTGCATGCTTTTATCAGACTGGTGCCCCTTTGAAGCTCCTGTGTGGAAAAAGATTGGCCTGATAAGTGTTTTTCCTCTCTTTTCAGTACTGATTCTACCATCATTTGATGGTCAAGGTATGGCTTGCTGCAAATCCAAATTGAATCCTTTCTCCACAGTCACATCCGAGAGGCAGAGATAAATTATAAATTGTAACTGAAACCTGAGTGGGAGAAATGGTTTGATTCCTGTTTCTGCAGCAGTCCTTGAGATGTCTGAAAGAATGAAATTTGGTTTTTTTTATAATTAAATTTAGAATAAAACGAAACAAACCCTTGCCATGTGTTATGAAAGCTGCTCAGAGTGGTTTAATAAGCAAGTAGGTTTGGGTCATGGCTCCCTGAAATCAAATTTGCCCCTGACAACAAGGTATTAGCCCCAACCTCCAGACACTTCTCCTGGCAATAAACTCTAGTCTTACTATGAAAGGGTGAGTCACAATCACAGGTGTCTGGGCAATAATCCCTGGGAAAGTCTTAAGGCACGGATTTCAGTGGATCCGATCCCAGGATTTCTTTGTGAGCTCGTGGTGAACGCTTGCAGTGTAATTTGGCAGCCTGGCAGGACAGACAAGGAGACACTGGGATGTGGGAGGGAGATGAGCATCCTCCTGTGGGACAGCAGGCAGCAAACTCCACTGCTCCAAGGCTCTGCCAACCCCACATCCTCTGCAGGCAGCTCTGGCTGATACCTCAGTATTTCCCTTGGCTCCCTCACTCCATGCTAAGCTGCCACCTCAGCTCTGGGCACAGAGGCTTGGGAGCATTTTTGGTTCGCGGACTCCCCAGACATTTTCCAGCCAATACGTGGGTCCTTCCAGAAAGATCATCCCTGTGCTTCCCCCAAGGAACCTGGCTGGCTCACCTTAGATGCCCTAAAGGCAACTTATGGACACACAGGGACTCCTGCAACAGTCAGGGAAGTACAGCCCTGGAGCTGGGAGATTTAAAATGTTGAAAAGGAAATTGTCCCCAGCAGCTCCCCCCTGGCTCTAGCACTGACTCTTGAGGGATGCTAAAGCACGTAATTCCATGAAGGAGAATCCAGCCCTAACCCAGCAAAGCCTCTTGCACTGTGGTCCCTGCATACAGCTTCCGACACCTCCGTGGATCCAGGGCGAATTCCCACTCTGCATTCCCTCAGTTGTCGGGTGCTGCAGTGTTTAATCCCTCTGCTCCCAAAGGATTCGCTGAAGACCCCCCAAATTTACCCTGCTTTCATCCCAGTGGACCACCCAGCTGAAGGCAGTTTCTAGAGGAGCTGAGTTAATCACAAACTAATAAAAGCAGCCAAACTGTGCTTGAGTTAAACCAAGGGCAATGTGCCACCAAAATCCTCCCAGTTAAATTAAAATGCAGGGTTGGGTTACTTTCTGTTTGCTGAAGCCAAGAAGAGGCAATTCTTCCTGAGAAATGCAATAGAGAGGGTAGAAACACGGGACAGCTGCTAGAACAGCAGCCTGAAATCCAAACACATCATCTGGGAGGAGTTCACCTGAACAACACCCAATTTAAGGAAGCAGGGAAATGCCTGTCATCAGGGATGATAACCAGGCACAGCATCACATGCTGAAGCTCCTTGAAAAGCAACATTTCAATGGAGCACTTCCCTGGAAAGGAGCACTCCTGCAAATTGCATCCATGTAAGTGAGCAGAGCCCAGCAAACAAGCAGCTGGGGCAACCTGTCTGTGATTTTTAAGTGCAAAATACTTGGAACTAAAAGCACACGGCGCGTACAGCTTTACAGAGAACACAACTATTGCCAGTGCTGTTATACACACTTCAGATGTATAAATGACAAAGTCCTACTGTTTTAAAAAACACGCCTGAATGGAGCTAGATCAAATATCAGGACTGGTGATTTGCTTTCCCTTGGCCTCCAGCCGAGAACTAAGGAAGAGAAACAAATTAATATCTTTGAAAGAGTATCAAAATATTTGCCATGAAGACCAAAACACCAATTTCCACATGCTCCTTTCCCTGACAATACTGGGGCAGAGTTGTGTGCTCTGAAGGGAGTGACTGCTATTTGCTTTGAAATACCCTGACTAGGAAATACCTGATCTAATCTCCTCCATCTGGGTGACAGGGCAGGAAAAGCCTCTGAGGTTTGGGTCTGAAGGCCTCTATCCCAGCCTTCCTCAGTGAATCCACTTCCAGTCAGCCAGGCTGTAAAGGGCTCATTTGGTCCAGACATTCAATGGCTCTGGTCATTCGAGCTGCCACATCAGGACCCAAGATGTGGATTCCCAAGCAGTTTATCCTGATGCAAGCCTGGGCTGCCACAAAAACCAGTGGTTTCCACTTCCCCCAGCCCATTCCCACCCTTTCCTCCCCTCCTGGCCCTGTGGCTGGGGGCTGAAGGCAGAGATATTTGGGTTCTCAGGGTGGTTTGCCTGGAGGCTCAGCAGGGTGAGCACCTGACTGCTGCTCCTCGGTGGGATCCAGCCCCATGAGCCAAATGGTCCCATTCCCAGCTTTTGGGGAATGGGAGAATGGCTCAGGCTACATCCAAGACCTTGGGAACAAGCTCTGTCTGAAAGGGACTGGCTGAACAGGGGCTGGCATCAGTGAGCCCCACACTGCAGCTGCAGGCCAGTGACACCCTGCTTTGCCTACTCACCAACCTGTGCCAGTAATTACCACCGAATGCTGTCAACCCTGTCTTTATTTCTTCCCTTGATTGCATCTGAAGACAAACTGCTCACATTAAAGGTCCGTGTCAATCTGATTTGGAATCACACTTAGGTTGGAAATAGCCACATTTTCCAGACTACAGGCAGAATTCCTTTAAAGGAGCAGAGCTTCAGCTGCTGAAGATGCTCTGCCTGGAAAAGCCATGGCCGAGGAGGGCTGGAAGGGAAGGCTGGAAGGCCACAAGTGCTCTGCAGAGAATGAACAGGATGCAGTGGAAGCCAGAAGCAGAAAATTATTTCAGAAAAGAGAATCCTTGGGGGACAGGTCAACCTGAGAGCCTTGGATGCATTCCTTGCACAGGAAAACTCCAATCTCCAATCTTCTGGCTTTGGGAAGAATGCCCTGAAGAGAAATTCACCCCAGACTCTCTCCCTTCCTTTTCCTGAGCAGTTGGCATTTGGGGAACAAGACACTGGGCTGGATGGTGCTTCCATGGGACTGATCCAGGGTGGTCCTTTTCCATTTTGAGGTTATATCCTCTATGCCACAAAACGATTTTGTGAAAAAGTTTTGGACAACTTGAAACCAAGTATCAGCTCTCTGGAGTTTAGCCGTCCTACAGAACATAAAGGAACACTATAACCAGTTACAAAATTCCCTGCGATAGTAAAAAAAAATATCAACTGGAAAGCTTGTCTAATTTTAGACTGGTTTCTCTGTACATCCTGATCTAATTCCCACAAAATCCCTTGGTTTCAGCTCCTGCATATTCTGCAAAATCTTTTATGTAGGATTTTTTTTTTTTTTTAAGGTTTGAGATCCCAGATTCCTGCAGGCTACCTAGAGAGCCCTAAAAATAGTAATAAATTTGAAAATTGGACAAAAGGGGATTTAACACGCCAAGGACACGGCCTGGGGCTGGCGCTGAAGCCGGCGTAGCTTCCGAGTGAGTTGGGCAGGAAGTTTGTTCCTCTCCCCCCACTCAGCTTCACAAGGAATACGGAATAAGGGGGTGGCAAGACAGGCTTGGAGGGGCACAAAACCGTGTCTCAAGGTTTTCATCCCTTAATTCACAGAATCACAGAAGGGTTTGGATTGGAAGGGACCTTAAAGCTCATCCATGGGCAAGGACATCTCCCACTATCCCAGCGTGCTCCAAGCCCTGTCCAGCCTGGCCTTGGACACTTCCAGGGATGGGGCAGCCACAGCTTCTCTGGAAAATTCCCTTCTTCAAACTTCAGTTAGGGCTCATAACAGCAGGGGAACGTGGGGTACATCTGTGTCTGAACATACACCAGGAGGAGCAGGAGGAGGAGGAGGAAGAGGAGGAGGAGGAAGGAGTCTCCAGTCTCCCGCAGGCAGATGTTGAGCTGCTACAGGACACAACAGAGGCACTAAACAAAATCTGGATCCCACTGTAGGATCCTGGGGATCTCCCAGCCCACAGTCAGAACAAGCTGTATCCAACCAGTGCTTTCTCCCTTCGAGGAAGAATGGGTGCAAATGTCAGCCAATTAAGCCCTTTCCACCTACACCACATCAGCTCCTAAAGTCAAACACGATCCCAGCAGAGCTCTCCGGGAAGTCTCGCTCGGCAGAGCTGAACCCTTAATGGCACAACGTTGGGAAAAGCAGAACTGCTGCGTGGGTGCCCCAGAGCCACCCTGTGAGCGCTAATCACTGTGCATATTGAATATAATTGCCTCTGCATAGGAAAAAATCTCCCTTCAATTAATGGAGAGTGACTCCCACCGTTGCATTTAAGGTTTAAATTTGGACATGGAGAGATTTCCTTCTCTGGTTTTGGTTTGTTGGTGTTTTTCCCTTTCATGTAAACCACGTACTTGCAAAGAACCCATGGATAAGGCATTTAGAACAAAATACGTACAGCCAGGACTCTGGCACCTTCTTTCTGGGATGCGTTTTTCCAGGAGCACTCCTCTGCACAGCCCAGAAAGTACAGCCAGTGACAACTTGCAGTGAATTTAACTTCTAGAAACCATGATGATGTTCATGCATGGAACAATGGCTGGATTCAGGGCATAAGGCCATTGCTGGGGTGTCACTCACCTTTCTGGCAGTGACCTCTTTAGGAACTGAACTGGTGAAAGTCACCTTCAAGTGACCATCCAGCACTTCTAGCACCAGGGCAGCTGAGACTAAAAAACCAGGCAGATATCCCAGCTACAGCTTTCCAAAAAGTGGAAAAAACCCCAGCCCACTGGCAAACATAACCCCAAATTCTTGTGAGGACTGGCAAGAGGGATCTGGGCAGAAACCTCACTCGCGGCTAGGAGAATCCAGTAGGTGACTGCGCTGTGACACCACGGGGCAATGACACGTCACTGGCCTGGAGGCCAAGAGGGAAAACCGTGTCCAGCACCCCATTACACTTGGCCCTGGGTCACCTTTGTGTGGTGGCCTCACAGCCCTAAGATGTAACAATTATTTTGTGGGATTGGAATGGGGGGAGGCAGTTCAAAAGGCTGGTCAGAACACAAATTTATAGCAGGAAGTGTTTTCCAGCACGAAGACACACATGGCAGGCTCTGGGGCAATGGGGTCATCAAGAGCACGAAGATAAAAGTGCTAAAAGACTCAGAGGGAAACAAAACTGCCCAAGAGGTGCCCAAGTGCCACCTGGCACAGGCCAGCACAGTGCCAAGGGGCACAGTGAGAGCAGGGCAGTGACCCAGCCTCAGCTCCCGCCTCGCTGCACTTCACAGCAGCGGCGGTGAGGAGAGAGGAGCAAAGTGTGAAACACTGCTGGACTGGTGCAGACACACATTGGTCGCTTCCCTCCTCTCACCCCATCCAAAGTCACCTCACCAGGCTCACCGAGGAGCTGCTCCTTTCACTTTGGGTGCCGATTTGGCCTTCATTTCTGCCTTTTCAAGCGCATAATGACGGTCGTTTCCCTAAGCTTGCTCAGGCTGGGCTGGGGCTGACATGACTTCATTTCTGACAACTATCTTATACTTACAGGATGCTGCTGGGATTAAAGACTTGGGAGGAGAAATTTTGACCTTTGCAAAGCTTTAATTCTGTTGAATTTATCCGTGGTAATAATCACTGCTAAGACTCCTTACGGCCATCATCTCCAGTCTCAGGAGACACATCCAGTGAAACCAGCCCCACGAAATTATTTCCCTGGGTATAGCGGAGGCCTCACAAAATACTACTTAAATTCCAGACTTTCACTACATGCCTCAGAGGAATCTTCTGAATGCCAGCATAGGCACCAAGAAGAAAAACAAATGCCTGGCTGTTCATCACTGACTCTATTCTCTTTTTCCTTAAATACACCTGAAAGCAGGCTGCAGGCAGCAGCTGCACCCAAAAATCTTCAGGAAAGCTGTTAGGTCTAAGGCTGCCAAAACCCATCCATGGTTTTTTTTGTTTGTTTGTTTGTTTGTTTTTTGTTTTTTTGTTTTTCTTGTTGTGGTTGTTCTCTTGCTTTTTATCCCGCACTGGTGCACCAAAGGCTTTTCACCTCCGAGAGCGAAGAGCTGATTTGGAAGTACAAAGCTGCTGTTGTGGGACGCTGCAGCATCTGTTTCAGCACGTCACTTTTATATTTAGCAGCAGCCCATCTCCACAGATCAAGCACAGCCAGGAAGCCCCTGAGCAGCCCCATGCCACGAGCCAGTGCCAGCAGATGAAGGGGCACAGACTCCTGGAGCCCTGCACAGCCTGTGGCCTGCCTGGTGTTTGCTGCCCAGCCTCGGATCTCGGGCACTGCTGTCCTGCCAACAGCTCAGCCAGCAGCAGGACGCACACTGGCCGGCCCCTGGCCCTGACCAACGTGCAGCTCTCCCTTTTTCTGGACCAGACACACGCTGCACAGCATGCAGGACAAACCAGGCAATGCCATCAGGGGAGCATTCCTGCCCCATCCCTGCTCTGTGACCCCAGGCCATGTTTCTGAGCCATTTCTAGAGAACGGTGCATGTAAAACACACCAGCTCTTCCATTAGGCAGCTGCACCTCTGCTCTCAGAAGGTCCAAAAGAACTCAAGAGGAGCACAGTCTGCCC
The DNA here is from genome assembly GCA_013397935.1 of Dasyornis broadbenti. Taxonomy (NCBI): domain Eukaryota; kingdom Metazoa; phylum Chordata; class Aves; order Passeriformes; family Dasyornithidae; genus Dasyornis; species Dasyornis broadbenti. The sequence continues at coordinate 140,274 of VZRN01004714.1, read as the reverse complement.
ACAACTGCGTGCCAGGCATGGCTGGGAGAAGAGGACAGGGTTTGGAGCTGCTTTCTGCCCCTCTCTCCACATCATCTGCCACTGAACTGCCAGCAGAACCACTGCCTGCAGCCTAGGGCAGGAACGCCATTAGGCAGGACAGGGAAAAGCAGGGCAACACATGGGAAAGGCCCAAGAGCAGCCACCAAATCACAGGCCTGGTGTCTGGAGAGCACGAGGGGCACCTGACAGCACAGATCCTCTGGACTCTGTGCTGTCCTGGCTCAGAGAAGCAGGGTCTTCTCAAACATCTCCACACACCATCATTTCTCAGTTTACAGCAGGCCTGGCAGTGCCAGCACTGTTTCTGAGAGATGTTTTGCACAGACGTGAACATCAGCTAATTAGAAGAGTGAAATTTCAGCCCAGTGAGTGTTTAGTACGGAGGGGAAACACTGACAGGTTTTTTCTTTGCCTCCAGCCACAAGTGCAGACAGGGGAGGGTGACAAGGTAGGGAGGGCAGGGAGTGGGGACACAGCTCCGCAGTGGAGTGATCAGTTTTGGCAGCTACCCCGGGAGAAAAGGCACCGTCAGCACTGCGAAACACGCAGGGCAATCTTCTGCTGGAAAATGCAGATTCCCATTTCCCAGAGGTGGTGAAGAGTGGAAAAGGTCCAAGGAGAGCTGCAGATAAAGAAGGGACAGTGATGGGATCAAGCAAGACCTGGAGACCAGCTAGTTCAGCTCTCTGCTGGAAACAGCTCTCTGCTTGGAAAGGGAGACGTTGAAGGAAAACACAGCCAGGGAGAACCTGGGAAACCTTTATCTATGGACTCAGCCCAGCAAATGCCAAATCACAGAAGAAAACAGCCTTACCTGGGTGGTTTTTGCCCTTCTGCCTTGCATGCTGCTGCTATGGCTCATCTGCGGGTTGGTGGCCCCTTCGGAAAGGCAGTGAGACTTCCTGCAGGGGAGCGTGTTGTAGTTACTGTAGGAGGAGGAAGGCGCGTCCTCGGTGGTAACCGATGCCATCTTACAGCTCCCGAGCTCGGGGATGTCGGACACCAGGTTCCGGCAGTACCCTCCGAAGGCGTTTCGGGGGCCCCCGTTGATGGCGGCACCGGGGCTCTTGGGGGAGTACAAGTCACTCATGGAGTTGGCCCGCTGGCAGGCAACCAGGGGCTGTGGGCTGCCGCCGGACTCCGGGCCCTGCTCGGCCTCGGCGTCCTTGTCCTCGGCCAGGCCCAGGATCTCCTCATTGCTGGTCAAATGCTCCTGGCTGAGGTCGGACAGCGAGAACTCCAGGCTGTCCTCACGCCAGATGTCGGCCGACTTGGAGCGCTTCTTTTTGAAGCTGGCCGTGTCCATGAAGGCGGTGCCGTTGGCTGCGTAGCGCAGCGCCCGCCCGTCGCCCTCGGCCAGGAAGGGCGGCTCGTCCCCGTAGAGCCGGCTCTCCTCCGAGTCGGGCATGCTGTGCACCGAGGCGGCCGTCAGCACCGTGCTGCTGTCCACGCTGGGCGTCACCGACGAGTCCGTGTGGTAGGACACGGGCCGCAGGCCCATGTCCACGCGGTCCACCCACATGGGGCTCCCGAAGTCCTCCAGGCCGGCCTCGGGCGCGAAGGGCTCCAGGCCGTTCTCCACCAGCGACTGCGGGATGCTGGGGGTGCTGCTGGAGCGCGTGCTCACCTCGGAGTTGCGGTGGACGATCTTGCCCGAGGAGGAGGCGTGGCGCGCGCGGCGCGAGGCCTTGCTGGACAGGCGCAGCGAGCGCGACGTGTGCTTGCGGCCCAGCCCCGGCTGCTTGTCCCCGTACAAGGCGTGCTCCACGCTCTGGCTCTCCGCGTTCCCCATGGCGTCACGGTCTGCAAGGGCACACAGCGGGCACCGTTAGGGGAGGACAGCACCGACACCCCCACACACCAAAAACTGCTTTCTTATTGAATTACTGATCCTGTCCCAAAACCTACGCCGCAGATTCTCGCAGGACTTGCTGGAACTGCAGCGATAATCTCACAGAGTTAATTAAGGGAGCCAGCACCTGTACCAGCGAACTTAGAAATACAGTTAAATCAGAATGTAGCAAACAGCCAGGCAGCTCTGCTGGTGCAAGTGAAGAGTGCAGAAGAGGGAAGGACTGAACCTTGAAGCTCCAGTGTGAACTGGAACCAGTTCAGCACCACAGTGCAGTCTCAGCTCTGCACACATTCACCTGACTCTCAGCATCAGCGTCATCATTCCAGCCAACAAACTCAAAAAACCGACAGCTACTGTTTATCTGCATGTAACAAGATGCTGAAAAGCAGAGGGATGTACACCTTTAGCTGAGATTCCACCTTTTTTTTTTGTTTTTTGGCTAGGAACTGCAAAGTGAAGCACCAAACAGCAAAGTACAAATCCAACCCTTCAGCAGCAAGCTAATGACAGGTTTGATTTCTGGAACAAAAAAACTGTGCAACACTAAACAGGTACAGAGAGCCCCACACAAGAAAGCCATATTATGAAAAATAAATTAGCATGAGTGACTCAGACTATACAAAAATAACCTCTCCTTCCCACTCCCTCTGAAGCAGATAAGCAGATCTGAGCTCTTTGATCTGAGCTGGAACGCAGGGATGGGGTTTGTGTCCCCAGCCCCAGCTCCAGCCTCCTGCATTATTCAGCTGTGCACATCCCGCCGTGAAACAGGTTTCCCATCCAGGAGGTGGGAGCGATGATCTGATTCAACCTTGGGAAACACTTTGAGGTCTGCGATCTCACTCAACAAATGTCAGAAATATTTTATCAGTAGTATCGGCCCGGTGGCAAGAAGAAGAGGAATAAGAAAAGTAAATGCCAGAGTTCAAAATTAAACAGGAGATCCTGAATTACACACAAGACAATTATATAGAGAAAAACAGTCCATCAGTCTCGAAAAAAAATTCCAAGACAAAACTTCTTTGTTTTGAGGTATTTCCATTAGTTTTGGTAGAAAATAAAAAAGCTGCCCTGACAGTAAAATAATCTGGAGTTTTTAATTTCTTGGGGCAATTTCCTCTCCTTTGCAGGGACGCTGATGGGTACTGAGCCAGACGCTTGCACAATGAACATGACCGTGTATTTTCCCTCACTATCTATACACACACCATTGCTGCTGCACAGAACTGAGTTAGCCCTACAAAAACCACATGGGAAATGAGGAATTGATGCCTCTAAACCTCAGGACAGCACAGCAGAACTGAACTCTGCAGTGACACTTCTGACCGCAGCCGGAGGATTGTGCCCCTGCTCCTCTACTCAGCAAAGCTGGTCGTGGCTGAGGGTAGAAGCCTGTTCAGTGCTGGAGCCAAAGACAACACCACAAATATCGGGACACTTCTGTACTGAACACAAATACAATTGCATGTGAAGTAAACTACAGCAGGAAATGCCCTACGTCTACAGAAATGAATGGCGGAACTCCCTTGGGCTGCCATGACTTGTTTAGAAAAATAAATGCACTGAAGGAAGGGCAGGTTAAAATCTTTAAAAAAAAGTTTAAAAAAAAAAAGACAGCTTTATCAATCCCTAGACAAGGGTTTATTATCTCATAAGAGCTGCAGCTCTTTGATACAGACTGAAAAACAAACATCAGCCAGCTTTTGCCTAGAGAACCTTTCAAAGCACAAAACCTGCATCTTTTCTTGTGAAGGTACCTAAAACCAGGCCTCAACACTCTCATCTTGCAGGAGAAACCCTCTCGGGGCAATGCTTTCCCTGCTTTGGTTCTGAGCTTCTTGCTAACCACACTTTTCGTCTGGCAGGATTTCCACTGGCTGCAACACCCAGCAGAATCATTTATCCCATCTCAGCCATCCCTTCTCAACCTGTCTAAGGAGAATGAGCAGTTTTAAAAGTCCTCTTGAAACCTGGAACGATTCTTTACCTTGCGACCACACCAGGCAAGATTTCCCCCAGCCAAAAAAGCAACAGGACCACAAATGGCTCGGTGAGGAAAGGAGTAGCGGCTCAGGCTGCGTCCCGTGAGGAAATAACACTCTCCTGGAAGGAGGGAAGTCTTCTCTCCACAGAAGGAATGTTTAGCGAGTGATTTCACACAGTGAGAAGTATCTGCTACAGACTGGCAAGAAGTGTCAGACTTCAAAGTAAAGACCCGACCCTTTTCAGCTCTGTGGATTGGCGCTTTGGGTGAGGACATTTGCAAATCCAGAGGGCTGTCAATGAGTCCATGCCTCACTCCTGCACCCTGGAAAGGCCCTGCCCCAATCCCACTGAATTCCTGCCTGCAGGAATGCTGCCCAGTGGGTGCAAGAGAGCTGCAGTTGATCCAGCTGCGGCCACGCCAGGCAGTGCCATCCCTGGGGTTTGTCACTGTCCCCTGGCAGTGCCCATCTCCCCCGGGAGATACAGGACACACCTTGGGTGGGACCCCACCAGGACAAGTTGAGGGGGGTTCCTCTGAAAGGGATCCCCATCCTACCTTCTCACCCTCATTTCTGCCTCCCCTCTGCATTGCTGGCTGAGCATTTCCACAAGTTACCCTGAACCAATTCAAGTGTTTGTGCAGCAGAAAATAAATCCAGGGGGGAAAAGAGAAAAATAATTAAAAAAAGAGTTTATTAGGTAGTTTTTGCTGAGCTAGAGAGTTGGCCTGGCACGTGGCAGAGGCAGCACAAGGGTGCCTGTGGAGGACACAGCAGGGACAGGACGGGACAATGGGTCTGGAGGGTGACACAGGAGCCAGGAGGAGCGACACTGAGTGGCACCTCCTCGTGTTTTGGCGGGGGGGAGCTGTTAGGTGAGCTCAGGCAGATGTGGAAAGGCATCCTCAGCGAGCGGGAGCTGGGCAGGGAGGGGAGCCCCAGCCTCCCCCTCCCACGGGCCACAGCAGACACCCTGGGGCAACAGCGTCTCAAACTGCTCCAGCTACGGCTGCCAGATGCTGCCTGTCTGTGGCTTAACTGCATTTAGCACACTCCATGAAAAAAATCTGTATCAAATTAGGAAAATGAGTAATGTTAATGGGAGCTGCACGCAAGCGCTGGCAGGACAAAGGCTCCCCTTGTTAGCTCGGCCGCCAAACGCAAAGGCGACCATTGCAGACCTATCAAGGTACCACCAGGATATGCCACAGATCCAGGGTGACACATCTCCGTGCTTTAAACAGGTCTGAGGTGGTGTCAGGAAGGAATTACCCTGAATTTCGCAGAGATCAGCGCAGGGCCACGCGCTGTGAGCACAACTGGCTGGAAGTTTTTCAGCAGAAAACGCGGGTTCATCAAAACCCAAACTTCTTGTGGGAATAGAGCGCCTTTGACGAAATCTCTCTCTCTGGGAGGGAGAGGTTTGAAAAGCAAAGCAGGGAGACAGGCACGTCTTGTGGAAGAGGCACCAGCGCCGTGACTCAGGCGCTCGCCGAAGACGCGGAAGATCCAGACTCGTATCTGCAGCCCAAGCCAGGCAAATGAGGGGTGGCGACTTCTTCCTCCATATCCTCAGAGGTGGCCTGACCATCCACACTGGGAAAGGGCTCTCTCTCCCAGAAAACCTGCTCCTTCCTGGTTCAGAGCAGGGGAAATGTCAGAGTTGTGGAAGTCTTCAAGAAAGTCACCTTTAAGCCAGCTTGCACATCAAGAGACAGTACAGGGAGCTGAGATGCGTTTTTTGAAAGCTCAGACTTAAGATTGGTGTCGAGATTAGGCTGCCAGCAGGGAGAACAAGAATTTTGCAGGAAAGCTTTGGTGAAAACAGCGTTCCCTACACTGGGTATCCTGGAAAAGCAGACTGACCTCCAGCTGAACTGCTGAGGTTTTGCTGGATGAGTCTCACACAAAATGGTTACACATAAATTACAGCACATTCTAGATGACCACTGATGATGGCCCACTCAAAGAACAGAATTTCCTTTTAAAACACTCATTTTCCTTCCTCTTCTCCTACCCCGATAGTAAATTATTTCTTAAAATAATTACAAAACCAGAATACTCATTTCAATTAAACCTATGTTACTAACTCTTAAACTCGCAAAAGGTTGGACCACTAGATTCCAGAAGCGTATCAGAAAAATATTAAATTTCCAACCAAATTTGAAGCACCTCACAAGACAACAGATTGCAAATTTAAAATTAGATTCTAGTGGGAGGCCCTGGTGACAAATCTGTATTTTTCTCCTGGAGCATAGCTCGAAGGCTGTGAGAACCAGAACAATGATCAAATCCACAGCAGGCAGTGAGCCTACAGAAATAAACTTCTGCTAAAATCTGCCAGCCAACAACAAAGATTGTTACTGAATTCACCAGAACCACATAGAAAAATGTACAAGACTAATAACCAAGTGTGAACACACACATTTTATTGTAATTAAAATGTGCTTTTTCAAAAGGGCAGGAGAGAGGCTGAAATTCCACAGAAAGCCTTTGAGTTTCTCGGAAACTCCAGCGGCATATTTCATTGTTTTCACATCAGAACCTCTTAACCAGCCACTTCTTTTTTGTGAGCCGCTCTCACACGTGTTAAAGCACGGGATGGACTCCAGAAAAGCCCTGCAGGCAACTGGAGTAAGAGGAGCAGAGAGGGAGGAAGGGATGTCACCAGGAGCCGCTTGAAAAGCCCCTGCGCTGCCAAGCCGGGGTACCCAGAACATGCAGCTCAGCCTGCCCTAGCCCGCCCCGAGCATCCCACAGCACAGCACAGCACAGCCCTGCAGAAACAGCCCGGGACGCACATGTACCTTCCAGGGCAGTCCCGGGATCCAGCGCAACCTTCCCCCAGAGAGCTGTGGCATTTAGAGGAATAGAATTGCAAATGACCCCAAAATGAGCAGTTACTGGGACTGCAGAAGCTGTCAGCACCTGCCACTCAGCGACTCCATGACTCCCGCGTCAGAGTCTATGACTACATGCCAAAAACCTGGGGAGAAAGGGGAGAAAAACAAATCAGACAAAGGGTTAGCAGGGAGGGCTGTACAGGAGCATCTTCTGCTGGGCCTGGCAGCGGCACTTACCTAAGGAGCACTGGCCAGTACAGCACTGAATGCTGTGCTCAAATTCGGATGATGGAATCTGATGGTGGCAGAATAAATGAAAAATCCAGTCAAGCACCGCCAGCCCCGACCACAGGACGTGGAGAGTTCCTCTTCCCACAGCTCTGCACAATCAAAATCCCCACAGAGCTGAACATTCCCTTGCTGAGGCCGGTCTGTCTCAGCTCAGGGCCAAAACCACACCTGCATCTCAAGACGACCACCAAGAGAGGCATCTTCCAACAAAGCAGGGCTGAACTTCTGGCAGCAAGGGCAACCCAACCGCCCAGGAGAAGCTGGAAGGTCTCAGAAGAGATTTCTCTGCAGACTGTCTCGTTTACAAAAGGGCGCTTTTCCAGGCAGGGATTTCATTACCATTTTCCAAGGGCGAATCAGACACTGGGGCAGAGCATTTGCATCTGGTTTTGTGAGCGAGGGAAGGATTCTCGGGTTAATTGCGCTCCCAAAGGCACGGATACAAGAGACCAGGCTGTGCTTACTTAGACCTGAGACAAGTCCTAAGGACAGTCCTCAGGTCAGACACGGAGCTCGTGTGGGTACCAAATCCCAGCCCCTTCCGGGCCTGGTACCCCTGGTGAGCTCCTTTGAAGGAGCCCAGCTCAAGTCCAGGCCTGGGAGAGGCTGAATGCGCTTCCCAATCCGGCTCTCATCCATCTCCCCTTTCTCCCAGCCAAGCACCAGCAGTGCAACATCCCCTCAACACGGCACACGGACCTGGGAGAGTTACAAACTTCTCCTCAAGTCCCACGGAACAAAACCCTGGGGAGGGATTACTGATGCCCTTCATGTTCCTCGAGCTGCTTGGTGGGGAACGCGTGATCCTCGCTCTTGGCTGGATTCTCAAAAGACATGAGAGGCACAGGCTCTTTTTTAAATTCAAAATATTCTCGTTTTCTTTCTCTTCCTTCAGGTTCCCTTCTTTGCTCCCCACCTCCCCCTCTTCCCCCAAGCTGTTGGTTGAGATCTGAAAAGCAGTTCATGAATTGCTCAGGAGCTGGCAGAAATTAATAAAACGAAGCTCATTTATATTGAAATGGACTCATTATCATGCCAGCTGCCAATAATTTCCAAGAGGGGAATCTTGCTGACAAAAAAGGTCCTACAGGCAAGAGGCTCCCACCTGCACCCACCGCACGGGGAGCAGCCCTGCCACGTGCATCCCTCACCTGCCAAAGACAAGGACTTGTGACCACCTCTGTTCAGACCCGCCTGCTACTGCCCCAAAAAAACCTGACCAAAAGAAGAACAAAACAGACACAGCCGAGCATTTGATCAGATTTCCCATCCTGACACAGGTTTTGAGGAGTTTGTAACTCAGTAAGATCTGCTCCAGGGTGACACAAACTCTGCTCACTCCCCTGAAGAAACCAACTCCAAGGCAGCCCTTCTGCTCCTCCAGCAAAAACCCTTCTCTCCTGGCAGTCCTTCGTTAAAAAGGGGATGCTTGCACCTGGATCCTGCACTATCCACACCCTCATGCTGCTCCAGCACATCTGAAGGGCTGGCTACATCCTTTGCCACGAACAGGTGAGTACTGGGCACGCACAGCTCCTCCACAAGACAAGGACTTATCATTACCCATCCTCTTTCCTGAAAAGTTTTGCTCCTATTAACTTTCACAACTCGGACAGTCTCTCCTCAATGAAACCAAGTCATACTTTTCAAGAAGAACATCGTTTTTCATCCTTTGCCTGACATTAATATGCACTGGAACAATCCTCAGTGTCCTGGTTCATTCCAACAGCCCAGGCTCAGCTGCAGCAGAAATTCTGCAGTTCTGCAGCAGCCTCCGGCAAAGCCTTCCTTCCAACAAGGTTTTGGAAGGTCCAACAGGGCAAAAAGTGATGCTCATGCTCCTCACTCAGGAGGAAGGGCTGAAGCAAACACGAGCACAGCTCCAACACTTCTTTTCCAGCACAGAGCCCTGGACACGTTTGCTCCCACAGATGCTCCCGTGGAGCCGAGGGGGAAGCTGACCAGAACCCACCAGTCTGTTCTCAGGGGAGATGGACAATTGTAAACATTAACTCATGCAACAATTGAGCTAATTTTTTTAAAAAATCAAATAAAGATTTTCAAACTTGCACACTCAAGACAGAACACCCCCTGTTAGCGCCAACTGCTCCCAACACACTCAGACCCATCGCTGGCGGGTGTGAGCCAACGTCTGCACACGTCAGTGCAGCTCCCCGCGTTCTTTGAAGGGCTGGAAGCAGCACAGCTGTATTTACTGCACAGCCACAAAACAGAGCCTGGAAAATCCAGGCCAAGGAGTTCCCACAGGGCTCATCGTGCCGCCAATCCCGGCCGGGGGAGCGCAGGAAACCTCCACGGATGGATGAAACGCAGAGCAAGGAAGCAGAACAGATGAAAGGAGCACCTTGCTGTTCTTCACGTGTGCTACCTGCGATTCCAGCTACGGCAAAGAGCTCTGACTTGCACATGCTGGGAGCAGTTTGTGATGCCAAGAGTTTAGAGAAAAATCCAGCACACCCATTTTCTTTTTGTTTGTGGACACTGGACAAGAACATTAATGGATGAAAAATACGGATGCTGTAGCTTTCTAAAAGTCTCCTTTTCAAAGCACAACCTTTCCTTTCCAGAACAGGAAAAATCAGCATGCAAATATATCCCCTTGTCCAGTGAACAGCAAAAGCTGGTGAGAAGGATGACAGCTCTCTTTCAATTCTATTTTTACTTTTTCATTTTATGAGGCATTATTTTTGTCAGATTTCAAATGCAATCAGTTGGTTGTTAAGCAAATCTTCATCCAGTTTGGAGAATCCCTCGCTACCTCTACCATCAAGCATCAGGATGTACACACAGAGACAGGAAGCAGCAGTCATTCCATACAGAAACTATTCAATATTCAGCAGCAGCTCTCCCACCCACAATCCCAGTTCCGCGCCATTGTAAATCCAGTGTTCGATCCCATCTCCTGCAACGGAGAATCAGGCCCTTTATTTGTGACTGGAGGCCACATCTGTTAGTTAATAATTAGTTAGCGAATATGAATGCTGCTGAAATCAGTCCAGCCAATCCCCTGCCCTGCGACTCAGGTAAATGCTCTCCTGTGCTCCAGGGTTCTGGTGCTCTCCCCATCCCATTCCCTGGGCTGCCCTCCACAAAATAAAACCCACAGGAGAGGGAGCACAGAACATCCTCAGCTGGAAGGGACCCACAAGGATCAGAGTCCAGCTCCCAGCCCTGCCCAGAGGCCCCAACAATCCCACCCTGTGCATCCCTGGCAGCGCTGTCCAAACGCTCCTGGAGCTCTGGCAGCCTCGGGGCCGTGCCCATTCCCTGGGGAGCCTGGGCAGTGCCCAGCACCCTCTGGAGGAAGAACCTTTCCCTGATCTCCAGCCTGAGCCTGCCCTGGCACAGCTCCAGCTGTTCCCTGGCTCCTGTCCCTGTCCCAAAGAGCAGAGACCAGAGCTGCCCCTCAGGAGGAGCTGCAGACCCCAGTGAGACACCCACCCCTCAGTCTCCTCCAGCTGAACATTCCAAGTGCCCTCAGCCACTCCTTGGACGGCCCCTCCAGACCCTTCACCATCCCCGTGTCCATTCTTTGGATGCTCTTCAACAGCTTTGGATCCTTCTTAAACTGTGGTCCCAAAACTGCACCCAGGGCTTGAGGTGAGGCCACACCAGTGATGGATCCATGGATGGATGGAGAAGAGACTGCTCTGTGCCCAGATCTTTGTTCAGAAATGCAATTCTGAAATGCTCCGAGCTTCTCCGCTCTCAATGTAGACACTGAGCCTCAAGACCAACTTTAGCGGATTGTAGAAGCTGGTTGACTTTTAAAGCAGTAAAAATAAATGACAAACGTGCTCCTCTCCGTGTTTTCTTTTTATGACATTTAAAATGTCATAGAAGCCTTTGTTTGTGAGAAAAATTAATTTCAAACCGAGCACGGCTTGTGAGAAAAATTAATTTGAAACCAAGCACGGCTTATACTACCTGTTGAGGAGAATGGCTGCTCCTGAAACTGAAGTCTGATGACCACAAACATCCAGAAGGGTCGGGGGGACCACCCATACATCCCTCAGAACTGGCTGGCAGACCTCGAATTGCAAAACCTCTTTGCAAGCATCTCGCTAACACGCAGCCTCCGTGTCTGTCACGGCTGGGAGAACAATGCTGGGGATCCTCCAGATGAAGAGGAGGGCAAAGAAAAATAAACCCACATTCCCTTTGAGAAGAACTCCTAAAGGGGAAGGTGTGGGAAGCCCTGCTCCTCCAGCTGGAGCACCACCCCGATGACAATTTCCAAGGGAGGGAAGAAAAGAAAAAAGGGAGGGAGGGAGGGAGGGAGGGAGGTTTGTCAAGAGACCTGAAACCTCCACAGAGCCAACAGTCAGCCATCCCCAAATCCCAGCTAAAGAAAACAAAAGCAGGAGCACAACACTGACAAAGCACCGTGGGGCCTTGGCAATGAATTAATGGAAGAGCAGAGCAGGTAGCCCAAGGGAAAGCCCCCTCTCCAGGGTTTCTATATTTATAGAGGGGATGTGAATAATTGACACACTTGTGGGTTTGTTTGTTTTTCAATCATTTTTACAGCTATCTGAGCATGTTTTAACTCTTTCTCCTTCCCTTCCTTTTTATTTTTAATGGTGGGAAAATCCCCCTTTCTCCCCTGGGGGGAATCTGCAAGGTTTTACACGTTTCCAGCAAAGGGCAGAGCAGGGGAAGGATTCTAATTTCAGATCATCAGACATAAGCAAATCTATGGGAAGCCACGAGGGCAACTCCCTGGAGCCTGTGGGGCAGACTAAGCCCAGCCACAGGGGAGCTGCAGGGAAGGAGGAGCCCACTTGGCCTCCATGGAGGCTATGAGGTCTGGGTGTGCATTTATATTACTTTAAAAAATAAAAAGAATTCCCAAAATGCAGCTGAAATAAAAAATAAGGCGTGGCTTGTTTATTTACGTTTAGGTTCTATGTTATTGTTGTTACACTTCACTTAAAAAGGACTTTCTCCTTGTGCCAAAGAAGCAGAGAACTGCTGATACACAGCACGGCTGGGATGTGCCAAATGCACTAAAAAGATTTAAGAGCAACAAGAAAATGTTCAGGCCAGGAGACAGAGCTCCAAATGGATCTGTGGGAGCTCTCACTGCACAGCCAAGGAGTGGGACCTTGCCTGCACGGAAGAACCACCCAGCACCACAGGCTCCAGCAATAAAAACTGAAACCCTTGGCTTGAGTGACCGAGGAGACAGGATGTGAAGGATTAAAATGCTGTGGAAAGAAATGAAGGGCAATAATTGGGGTAGGGGGAATTGGAGAGGAAGTGCTTAGTGTATCTCCTCACTTAAGCACTGAGGTAAGTAATCTGATTTTCAAGCAATGCCAAAGACCTCACACAGATCATTAAGATGGTGCCTGAGATATGAAGTATCTAATTTTAGATACCCTGACTTAAGTACTAGGGAGGGATTCCAGAGGTCTGTGGAAAAACCGGTGTGAAACACAACTCAGGCGAAGGCACCATCAGCACAGCTTTCCCTTTTTGGTCACACTTTTCTGAGGGAGCACGAGGAACCTCAGTGAGTACCAAAGCTGTACGAGGTACCTCAATTACTGCTTCAGAGTCAGGAGAAAGGACAGCAAAATAACTTCCGTGCTGAGGCCCCGAGGGAAGCATAACAAGGAAAAGTATTGAAGCAAAGGATGTCCTCTGCAGATGACAGCATGCCTTGCACAAGTTTTGGCACCAGGATCTCTCTGTGAGCTCGAGCTTTTAAATCAGCACTGCACAGGACTTGGCCTTCACTGAAATTCCACTGGGCTGGGATAGAGGGGATGGTGGCTCCAGCACAGCAGGGCAGGGCTGGATTCCTGCCTGGCAGGCTCCCCAAAGCTCCCTCCTCTCTGTGAACACAGCGCTCTCATCAACGGCAGAAAGACCCAACATAGCCACATCCCCAAGGTGAGAGGGCACTGGGTGCCTCCAAGGAGGAAAGCCATGTTCAACCAGCAGAAAACTTCCCAAAAATCAGAGTTGATTGCCTGACATGTCAGTGACAGCACCGACACGGTTCTCTGGTGGGACAGGAACAAGTGAAGATGCTGCCACAGCCGTTCACCCAGGCCGAAAGCCAGGACTGCCCACAGGACTCCCACCCTCTGCCTGCTCCGAGTGCTCCCACTGCGGCTGCCGGAGACAGCGGCAGCAACAAAAAGGAGCTCGAGGCTCCCAAAGGAGAGCCAAGCTCGCCAGAACCTGACTGGGAATCCTGACTCCAGTTTAACCAGAGCCTGGGAGAGGGGGCAGGTGAGCAGATGCCCAAGTGGCTGCTGCGTGCACCTCCTGCTGTCAGCCACACCAGAGCAGGTTTCCCAGCCAGGCGTTCCCATGGCACAGCAGGCAGAGAAGGAGAAACCACGAATGCAAAGCTCGGCTGGGCTGTACCAGCCTGGCACTGCTGAAGGGAAATGAAGCATTCAGGTTTTATCTTGCACGTCCTGACAGAACCTGATGGCTTCAGTTTATCTGGGCTGACTGGTTTCAGTCACGACTCGTCCGTCACATTTCCTGACACGGCTCTTCCCCCGGGGAGGAACACACAGCATCAGGGCCACATGTTGGGTGTTGCTTCTTTAATTAAGAGGGGACAAAACCCATGAGGGATGGGAATCCCAGGAGAAGACACCCTCGGGGCTCAGGGGTGAGCCCCCACCCCGGGAAGAGGTGGGCAGGGAGCAGAGCCGACAAAAGGACGGATCAGCAAATGCTCTGGAGAAGAAATGGCAGAACCACCAAAAGCCAGGCTAAGGCAGCTCAGGGTGGAAAGCTGATACCCATCAGCTCTGAGTGTGGCCTCCAAATGAAATGAAGGTTTTGCCTTCTTTTCCAGGGAGTGCATGGGGGGGAGAGGCATGTGAATCACCACATCTGAGGTTATCAGGAGCAAAATTCAGAGTTGAAAATGTGCCAGCCAGCAGCAGCTTTCAGTCTGCATCCCAAAACTACGAGAGAAGTAACCACAGGGATACAGGCAAGAATTCTTATATTAAAACCTGCGGATCAGGATCCTGCCTGGGACTGGAGAACAAGTGATCCCAGCAGCGATGTATCCATCTGTCTGTCAATGGAATGCAAGGCTGGAGAGCACAGCTGAGAGATGGAACAAGGAATGACACGGGCAGAAATGGGCAATTGAATAATTTCTGCCTGCTACTCCTGATCGCTCCCTGCAAGAAGATGACCCATTTTCCAGAGGAGGAAAGGCAGAAGACACCTTTCCGGGGAACTACTAGTGGAGCTGAAGATGACAAAAACTGGCACGGGAATTACGATCTGCATAAGAAACTTCGCACAGAGGTTGTGCTGAGAAGAGAATTCTCTCACTCAGGTTTTGTCATGTTTTCAATGACAAGACATAAAAATGAAATGTGCCAGTGACTTGTGCTGATGTCACAAAGCTGGAAAAAGTCACAGTACAGAAGAGACCTTTTGTCTTGTATTGATCCCAGAGGGCTGTGAGCTCCCGGTGTGACGGAAATGCCAAGAAAAGCAAAAGTAAATCAAAGGATGCACCAAGCAGGACTTGGCCAGCAGCAACAGGAGTGACTGATGTTGCAGAAGACACTGACCTCATCGGGAATGCCATGTGCAACCGTCACCACGGCCAAGGTTAACACAGAGCAGGCATCTTCAGGAAAAGCAAGACCAAAGTGAAGCTTCACTCCAGGAGGCGTTCAGAACAACAGCAGTGCTGTCCAATGGAACACAAACAGAGAGGCAGCCGAGCAGCCCCAGAGCATCCGGCTGGCTCGGCCTTCGGGGGGTGAACACTGCCCTGGACTCCTGACCAGCCTCGGTGAGACCCACGGATCCCAGCTGCACCAAGGGAGAGAGCTCGTCCTTCTGAAACTCAAGCTGTTACTGAGCAACAGGGAAAAAACAACCAATCCTCCACAGCTGGTGCAGGTCCTCCTCTGGCTCTGCAATCTGTGGTCAGTAAGAGGAGAATGTTGTTGCTGGCACCAGGAGCTGCCCATGAGCGGTGCCCAGCAGCAGTGCCAGGTGCCCGGCTGTGAGGCTTGTACCTGTGAGCTCCACTGCCAAAGACAGCCCCAGTTTCATTCTCCCTGGAAAACCACTCCAAAAGCAGTGCCAGAGACGGAGCAAGAAGAAATGCTCCAGATCCTAGGTGGGAATATTTCAGCACCAGCCTCTCGCTGCCTTGTCATGCAGTTACTGCTGGATATAGTCACCAAAACAAAACATTGAGCTGAAGTATGAACAAGAGGGATTTTTTTTTTAGCATTCTAAAGTATGTGTCAGAAATGCAAACTTCTCATAAAACAACAGCTCTGCCTCCTCCAAATGCCAGGCTGGTGAAGTATCAGCCACACCATCAAACAAAACCACAGTCAATCTACACAGGGCTTTAACGACTGCACATGGCACTCAGTGCTCTCAGCTCGTGACCGGGTGGGGATCGGGCACAGGTTGGACTCGACGGGCTCAGAAGTCTTTTCCAGCCCCAACGATCCTGTGATTGATACTTTCAGCAGCAGCAGCAGCAGCAAGTGCCATTCAATCATTTCAGTGCTTCACGTTGGCCCAAAATAGCCCTGGAAGAAAATACCCAGTTTCCTCTTTACATTTAAGGAGCAGTGGATGATGATTTTAGTGGCTGAGAAAGCCGCTGGTGTTTTCTGTGGCACCATTCCCAGGCCCAATGAAAACAAAGCCTGCAGTAGAGGCACACAGGGTGTATCTGTGGACACAGTGAGCAGAGCCACCTTGCCTGTGTTACAAGGGAATTATTCAGCCCACCTGACCCCACAACAGCTCCTGAACTCACCTGAACGGCTTCTGTCCCCCAACGCAGCCACCTCCAAGCTGCAGCAAAGTCCAGCCTTTCCTGATAACTTTCCAGCACTGTTTTTGTCTGCATGCACACAGCTCCCGCTGTGCTACTGCTTAAAGCAACTTTTACTCAAAAGGGTGTTAAAAATAACATCAGGGAGCGGGAATTTCCTCTTGAGACGCTTTTTCTCCCTCCTGAGCCAAAGCCACCAGCAGAGGTGACTCTCCCGTGCCTTCCCCTCCACCAGCAGCCACAGCCACGTCTCCACACCGGTCCTAGAGATCCAGGCCAGAAGCAGTAATTTACTTTTTGCAGTGAGTGGAAGCACCAGAGGGACAAAGTGACTGCTGCCATTTTCAAGGGAAGCCCTTTAAAGAGGGGACAAAAGAGAGAAGCAAAGGACGCCTTTACAACAGAGCTGAACACAGACTCCGCGGTTCAGTGCCAGCCCTTGCATCTCTTTTTGGAAGGCAATAACCTTTGTGCCAGTACAGAGGGTTTTACCTTGAAGTTTTCAGATCTCTACTACAGAGTCTGCCCTACAGGTGCTCTGAAGACCTCTGGGTGTTTTGCCATCAAAGACAGTCTCGGTATTAAGAGATCCCCTTATCACACAACATTGATGAGCTGCACATCCTTTCAAGTCACCCATCAGTGAAATCAAAATATTTCAAATGCAATTCCCTTCTTTACTTGTTTTCTTAGGTTTTTTCCACCATTTTTGAGAGCTGACATACCTGCATGAAAAGAGGAGGAGGAGGTAAAAAGAAAACATATTTTGCACTTTATTATTTACAGTTTTCAATCAACTCCTACAAAATCTTTCTCAAGATGTTATTCCCTGTACATTACAGGAGGCAGGCCAGCTCTGTGCAGCGCAGGAAGCAACGCACAGCCTCGACACTGAGGCCAGATCTCCATTACAAATATTTGCCAGCACAGCTGTATTCACTGCTGTGATGGAGCATGACCTCTGACTGTGCCTGCAGAGGCCATTGCAAGATGGCTGCAGGAGCAAAATGATGACATGACTGATAGTAACACATCTTTTTTTCAGTCCCAAAGAAAACCAAGCTCAAAATAAGCTCCTGCAGCAGCAGCTCCGCTTTGCTGGCGTGACACAGCAACACAAACGCTCCCGGTTTTTCCGATGGCTTCCCGTCTGCAGGGCTGCACCAGGGATGGGCAGGGCTGCACCTCGGCTCTGTCAGGGGAAGAAGAAGTGTCTCCCTCCCTGCAGAGTGCTGACTCCAGCCTTTCCTTCCAAAGGGAGCTGCCAAGCCAAGCCTGTGCACACGGGGCTGCTCGGAACAAGCCGCCACACGAGCGGCCCGGCGAGCTCCTGCCTGCACAGCAGCGGCTCTCGAACGCCCTGCCCAAGAAAACTGCAATCAGCGGAAAACTCAGGCAGTGGGCTCTGGATCAGGCCCCCAGAGAAGTGATGAGGTTTGAAGAGTGGCACACGGAACCAAAAAGCTCAGCCTGGGCTTCTGACGTTGCTGAATTGCAGCGGGAAATCTTGTTTTGCCTCATGCATGAAACTCTCCCTTTGCTCCAAAGGGAGCAAAGAACAGAGAGGAAAAAAATCTCAGAGAAACAAGATGTTGTTTTTGTGGCTTTTCCACGCACCATTTCCTCAGGGGTCACTTTTAGCACCTTTTCTTGGGCCCACAGCCCCATCACCGGCTCCACT
Organism: Dasyornis broadbenti; assembly: GCA_013397935.1. NCBI lineage: Eukaryota > Metazoa > Chordata > Aves > Passeriformes > Dasyornithidae > Dasyornis > Dasyornis broadbenti. The sequence continues at coordinate 122,750 of VZRN01004714.1, read as the reverse complement.
CACCCCTCTCAGGGGCTGTCCCTCCTGGGCTTAGCTGCAGGGAAGGCTCCTTCTCCTCCTCCTCCTCATTCCCTTCTCCCTGCTCTGCCCCAGGAGAGGCAGCAGTGCCAGTGAGGAGGAGGAGGAGGAGAAGGAAGGCAAGGCAGTTCTCTGCCATCTCCCAGCACCCACCCCAGGTCACGGTCCCTGTCTCACTTTCCCACTAAAATAAAAAAGTGCCCTTCAAAAGAAACTCGCAGTAAGTGCTGAAAACATCCTTGGTAACAACTTACGTATCATTTTTTGAAATACCTGAAATTCTCCAGCAAAGCATCCAAGAAGCAGCCAAATACTCTCATTCCCCTGCAAAAAGTGTTCATTGCTCTGAACTTCAGAGAGCCAAAGGAAGGCAGCACAGGCTGAAGAAATCCATCCCTCCTGGTGCCATCTGTAAGGCTGCAATTAGCCACCAGTATCCCTGTAACCCTATACAGTGTAGCAAGCAGAAAATCCATTAACTGGGACATTTTTGTGGGATTTCTGTCGGTTGGATTGTTCCAGATGCTTATATTTAAAAAAGATACAAAAACCTGACGGGTTTCCTTTGTTCAGTGTTTCACAAAGATCCACCAACTTTCAGGGTTCAGTTCAGGCTTAATTATTAGATTAATAATTATGTAAACAGGCAGTAAATCCCTTTCAAAGACAATAAAAACATTTGCAGAGCAACTTAATGTTAAGAAGCAGAGTGATGCTCCTCCAAGCATCACCCGAAATCCCAGGGCACCAATTAATATTGGGATATTGTTCAGCCTGACCATTTACCAGCACAGCAGGTCACAAGGGAGGAGTAATTTAAACCAGCCGTGGAATGGCTTTGAAATGAAACAAATAAACTGCTACAGTGATGGCTGGAAATGTGGTTTGAGGCCCATTTCCACCACCCCCATTCCCCGAGAGCCAGGCTTTACCTGAGGAGTCTGCCTGACCTCACAGGGCGAGCGGGGGCTCTCGGCACAGACCCCATTCCCTGCAGGGGCTGGTGGGGTGGGACAAGGGCTCAACAGCAAACAGCGGGGTGAGGAGGATGTGGGTACCACGTCCTGTGTGCCACAGCGGGAAGGAAGAGCCCCTCGGCCCCTCCATCTCCCAGCAGCCCCCACGGGACAGGGCTGAGCACAAGGAACCTGCACTGAGGTTTGGCACGTCCTCCCTACGCCCAGCTGTGGGAAAGGAGGGAAGCACTTCATTATCACTCCTCACACGGGCTTTAACATGCCTCAACTTATTCTCTGCCTCTTAAAAAAACCCAAACAAGCCATGAAAAGGAATGTGTAATCACCTGGCAGGGCACCTCTCTGCTCCAGCTTGCAGGCTCTGCCCCACCATGTTCTTTCCCCAGCCCAACGTGACTTGTGAAACATTTTACACAATGGGCACCTCCAGCTTTTCAAGGGAAATAACTTCCCAGCCCCGCTGGCAGAACAGGCCCTTGCTGAGGGCTCCTGACAAGGAGAGATGCCCCGATGGGATCTGGACATGGAGGTGACATCAGGAAGAGCGAGTGTTTGTTTACACAGCAGATGCAGCAAGCGCTGGCCAAACGTGCATCGAGTGCACCCCAGGAACCCTTTGAGCACCACAAACCCCACCTGGATGGGTCTCCACGGCAGCACGGGGGTGCAGATGCCAGTGGGGAAAAGCCTTCCCAGGAATGGTTCAGCTGTGGGCAGGCAGGAAGCTGTGCCAACGCTGCCAACTCAAATAACTGTGTGTGGCAGAGCCGCTCACGAAAAACGGGAGCTGAGTTTGAGGCACGAAACATTGAGAAAAACCCAAACCATGAGGCAGCCAACAAGATGTGGAATACCAAAATGATGGAATCATGGAATGGTTTGGGTTGGAAGGGACCTTAGAGCTCATCCCATTCCACCCCCTCTGCCAGGGGCAGGGACACCTTCCACCATCCCAGGTTGCTCCAAGCCCCATCAAACCTGGCCTTGGACACTTCCAGGGATGGGGAAGGGATGGCAGCTAATCCTCCTGACAAACAAAAAGGCTGGGAGAACTCTGGGAAGCTTTAGTGTGAGGATGTGTCCCTGCTCCCAGCAGGGTTAATAACCTGCTCCTCTCACAGCCCCGCACATAAATACACAATTTTGGGGCACAGGGCCACCTCTGTGAGCTCATGCTCAATAGTTCCATTTTAGTTTTCCTCCTTAAGGCCTGACTTCCAACTGCGTTCTGAAAAGGAAACGAGTCCTGGACTTGTTTGAACAAGTGGGCAACACCTGCTCCAGGCTTTTGGCTTTACTGCATTGTCTGGGGTTTGGGGTTTGTTCTTTAAAGCCCAACCTAACAGGCTTAGGGGAAAAAAAGAAAGGCCCATAACCAGTTTCAGGAACAAGAGCGATAAAGATTTCATTCATTCACTCCTTTGTTTTCAGGAAACTTACCCTGACATTTCTCTGTCAATACATCAGGAAAACTGCAGAAAATGCAAACACAGGCAGGATGGTGCTTCAAAGGGAGAAGGTACAGCCCTGCTTTGGCTCCAGTTTCTCCTGACCCAGCCTCTGTTCTGGGGTATTTCTGTATCAGAGAGCCCGTTTTACTGGAACTCTTAACAAGCAGGGAAGAGCACAGGAGCATCCTGCCTGCCAAGTGCAATTTGTTTATGCAAGATTTCCAGAATCCATCTTCTTTTCTTCCCCAGAAATGTGCTGTACACTCAGAAGGAAGATATTGAAACGTCACCATGGGAGAGCTGGGCAGAGCTGAGCACTGCTGGAATGGGAAGTGGCTCCCAGCAGACTCCAGGGACGTTTCCACCCCAGCACTCACGTGACTGAGGTTCTGCACGGTCCTGCTCATTGCTTCCGACACCACCCTGGCAGGCAACTCTGTTCAACTAACCCGGAGTGAAAAGTCCTGCAGAATTCCAGGCAGAATTAGCCCACAACTCCAGCTTGGGGCAGGGATGGATGTGAAGCAAGGGTTGCTACGTTCACCTATCCCCAGTGAAGGTCCCCCGGCTCGCGCTTTTTCCAGGGAACTTCCAGATGAAGATTAATGGAGACAAGAGGACAGCTCCCAGTCCAGCCCGGGACTTCAGACTAAAGTTTGAAGCCAGTGACTTCAGACTAAATTGAATTAGGAATTGGGAGTTGCACAGGAACACTGCTTGGGGGTTTTCTCCGCTTAAACACGATCCATCCACATGAAACAGAAAAGAATAATTTATCTCTCAGGGGTAATTTTGCCCAATTAATTCATTAGGGAATTGGGGGGGATATTCAGGAGAATGCCACATGCTGTGAACAGACAGATAACGTGTCCCTCTGTCCACGTTTCCTAACCTGGCCTTTATTTAAGGCAAGTGATAAATAACAACACTGAGCACGGTTCTTAACGCCAACATAAAACTGCAAAACCAAAATGCTGTTAATTTTGCTGATGCCTTTGCTGTGCCAGGTTGATAAATCCTACAGAAAGGGTTTGATTCACAAGGACCTTGCACACCTCTGCTGGGACAATTTTTGCGGATGTACTCAGCAAAAGACGATGCACAACAGGTTATGTGCACCACAACGGGTTCAAATTCGCACATAAAGAAGAATAAATCAGAATAGTCCCATTTGCTATCATGACAGCTAACTACAGAGTTTAATTTAGTTGATGGGAGACCAAATATTGACATCCTGAACTAGACTGACTGTGAAGTTTTGATTGATGCCGTACAAACTAATCTGATGCTTAAACATCAACAATTAATATGTTATTATCAACACCAGCACTAAAATGTCAAAATTCTACCAATATTTTCCCAATCCATTCAGGTGAAAAAACATCAACGCAAGAACCATCCAACTTTTCCAAGATTACAGTGCCTCTCATGAAAGAAACCAGGAGCAATGCTACCTGCCAAGTCAGTAAACAGAATTAGAACTAGAAGAGTAATAAATTCCATTTTTAATCAGAGAAAATGCCAGAAATAATTAAAAACTAATAATCGTTATGGAAGCCCAGCTGAAATATTTGCTGATTTAAAATTAAAATGATCTTGCATTGGACTAACAAAGAGTTATATTTAGAAGATTTTCAACGTTCTCTTACTAAAAACAGCCGAGCCCTACGTGCATCCGCCTCCCTGATAGCAGAAGGAGCCACAGAACACGATTATCTGCACTGGTCTATGAGAAGCTGAGGCACAAATGGTCATTTCCTCAAAACCCCACTCAGTTTTTGTCAGAAAGCCCAATAAGCCAGCCCAGGCACACGGTTTGAAAGCCTCCCGCTCTCAGGGATCAAGCTCCTCACATCCATTTACACGTAATCCTCTGAGCGCTATTACAGTGTCACAATGGAAATTAAATAACAGCTTTCAAGTGCAGCTATTGAGATAATCACACTCAGCCAGGGAAAGAATCAGCCAGCCCAGCCCTCCCATCCACGATTCCCAGTGAAACAGCTCATGCCAACAGGTGGCATTTCAGATCCCACTCCGCGCTGCTGAATAAACCTGGGGATAACAAAGCTGTCCCGGGGGAAGGCCCATTCTGTGCCATTAGTCTGATGGAATAACCTGCCCTGCTCACATGGGGCGGGCTCATGCCCCGGTGCTTTCTCAGAGCTCGGTGCCGTCGCTTATTTTCATGTTATTTTCATTTTATTTCAACAACAGTTTCAGAGAACACTCAGCTCACACTGGGGGATGTTTATCAGGGAAGGGCAGGGGTATTTAGTGCTGAGGGCCCCTTTTTTATCCCCAAGCTGTTAAATTCTAGAGGATTCTGTTCAACTGCAAGCCAAGAATTTCAGCATGCAGCACCCCGGCTGCCTGACAGCTTTGGTGGTTTGTTTAGTGGTGAAGCTCAAGCAAAAGCTGTGTCTGAGAGAGAAGGGGCTGGATTAGGGCTCCACTCTTCAACCTAATTCCAGGGATTCACAGGCAAGTACCCAAAATCTCCCTGTGTCTCCAATCCGCTTTTACAGATGGAGAAATTCCTTTCCTGTCCCGCTGGCACAAAGCCAGAATAAACCACAGAGGCACAGAATATTTTGGGTTGGAAGGGACCTCAAAGATCATCCCTTCCTCCAGGTGAGGTGGCCACGCAGGGCACCTGGTGGTGACAAAGATCTCCTCAGACAGCAGGGGCTGTGCTCAACACGGTGTAACTTCATCAGATAGCACAAAACTCAAACTCACTTTGCTCCACGGAAAATGGAGTGAAAGGAGACCCGTGCACCTCCAGAACGTGGCTGGTACACAGGTTTGTGGCACCCACTCAATTACTTTGGGATGATATTGCCATAAATTGTAGGTCAGGCAGAGCGGAATATGAATCCCTGGCCTCCGGCATTCCTCTACTAGGTTTAAAAAGAGAGGCTGGACAAAGATAATCCTCTTATTGCTCTGTCAATTTTACTAGCAGAGACTCTAAATGTGAAATTTGGTCCAGCTTGAGCAATACCAGAAAGATTTTCATTTCCAGCCTCCCAAGAGCTCCGGCTGGGAGCCTCACCGAGCCCCAGGAGCTCGAGAACTCTGGGCTTTTGAAAGCCCTTCCAGTGGGGAGCGGAGAAAGAGGCTGGAGAGGCTTCCACACAAATGGATGAAATTTCTGAGACCTCTGGAGAATTTCACTCCCAACCTCACGGCAACACGTTGTGGTGCCGTCTGCTGCGAGCGGGGTTGTGAAAAGCAGGAGCTGCCGGGGAGGCGTGAAGTCTGTCCCTTCTGTGCCCAACTCTGAGCAACGTGGGGATGTGACTCACATCTCACTGCAGACTGAGCCAGGCAAGACATTTCGTTGCCATTTAGACAATGAATCAGGAGCCCTACGAGGTTTTATCTTCCTGTATTCAAAAACAGATTTTATTTTTAAAAACAAGTTGATAGCAGGGTAATTTTATATACCTGCTGAAAGCGTTCTGATCCTTGATTCCTTCTCAGCAGTGTTACATGCTGCCAAAACCTTGAACCACAGATCCACAGAACATCCTGAGTGAAAGGGACCCACGAGGATTGAGTCCAACTCCTGATCCTGCACAGGACACCCCAACAATCCCATCATATTCCTGAGAAACACTCGTCCCCTCCTGGATCTATTTCACTTCTTCCATGAATAATCAAGAACCAGAGCAGGTTACAGAAAAGTCAGTGGAAGCAACAGGTAGGCAGAGGTTTTGAAAAACTGCTGCTGCTCCCTTAAGTGACTCATTTTGGGGTTCAACGAGCAAGAAGTGCATTAAAGTTGCAAAGGATTCCTGTACAGAAATAGCTCTGCACAGCTGGAGTGGCTTCAAGTGAGATGCACACTCTGATGAGCAGGTTCAAGATTGCTCTGGAAGAGCGAAATATCTGCAATCTTGTCTGAATGCCAGGTGAGCTGTGCTCCTCCTAAACCCACGGAGCAGCCATTTCAAACGCAGGACGATCAAACCTTGGGATAAGCACCCCCATGCTGGTGCCCCACAGGAGCAGGGAGCCAGCTTCACTCCCAGCCAAAAGCACCCACAGGAAAAGCCTGCAATCACAGCCTGCTCGTGCTGTCCCTACAGTTCTGCACATTTTAGTCTGCAGGGGGTTATTTTGCCTCTTAATATCCTGATTTGCAATTTTGCCTGCCTGACCACGTGCTGTCCAGGAGCTGAGGTCTTACTGGGTTCCTTCAAAGACTCCAGCCTTTTTTGCCCTGCACATTTGTCCTCAGCACCAAACAAACATTTGCTGGAGCACTTCCCTGTTTCCCTCACGTTTCCCCAAAGTTCTGCGTTGCTGAACCAGCAGAACCAGCACACTCCGCTGAGACACTTCCCAGAGGTTTGCAGGTTGTTGCATCCGGGCTGTACACACACGAGGGCCGTGTTTGGAAGAGTTTTTCCTGTGAGACACCATCCACCCTGACCACCTCGGGAGCTGATCCCAGGCCCTGCTGCATTTATCCTGCAGTTATATCCGAGAGCTCCGGTCTGGGCTGAAACTGGAGCTCCAGAGTCACACGAGGATACGTGATCCTGGATCCAGGAGCTCACACAAAGCTGGAGCTGTTTTCCCTGTCATCACAGACTTGGGATTGGCAATTATTTCGCTGCCATCTATTCGGTGCTGGTGGGGGAAGCTCTGCCCTGCCTCAGGCAGCCCCAGCTCCCATTTCCTATGGCACCTCAGAGAACCACGGAGTATCCCGAGTTGGAAGGGACCCACAGGACCATCCAGTGCCAGCCTTGGCCCTGCCCAGACCCCCCAGCAATCCCACCCTGCGCATCCCTGGCAGCGCTGTCCAAACGCTCCTGGAGCTCTGGCAGCCTCGGGGCCGTGCCCATTCCCTGGGGAGCCTGGGCAGTGCCCAGCAGCCTCTGGGGGAAGAACCTTTCCCTGATCTCCAACACAAACCCCTCCAGACACAGCTCCAGCTGTTCCCTGGGGCTCTGTCACTGGCCACCAGAGCAGAGATCAGTGCCATCCAACAGTGGAGCCAGGTTTTTGGCAGGCTTTAAGTGGGTCAGCCTCCTGTTCTCCAGCAGAACCAAGCAATGCATACCTGATGAGATCCCAGTCCCTGCAGCAGATTCAGAGTGACCAGGCCCTCTGTCTGACCCCCATCCTGCCCAAATCGTACCCTGCTCACTGCCAGCCTCTCCCTGCTCCCCAGCCAAACACCTCTGCCTGGAAAATGGGCTCCCAGCTGTAAGGTACTGGGAAACACGAGGTTCCTCCCTGAGCTGTGAAGACCCACGAGGCTGCAATGCCTCAGGTTCCAAACAATGCAGCCTCTTTTCCCAAAGATGCATCTCCAGCAGGCCGAGCCCTGCAGATGGATTTACTCTCAAAGCCATGCCCCCCAAAAAGCCTTGGTTTCTCTCCTTCTGCTTGCCCAGAAGCACAAACCAAGGGCACTGCAGTTTTCTCATGCCCCCAGACAGTCACTGCTCATTCCCTGCATTGCTTCACGTTGTTTGGAAATACAGACTCAGCTGCTGGAGCACCTACACGGATGCGCAACTTTGCCCTTCTCTGGCCTCAACCCCTGCTGCACAAAGGCTGCAGGGCCCATTTCAGGAGAGAGGAACCAGCTGAGCCACGGGGGAACAGCCCTTGACCAGGGGCTCCCAGGGATATTCCCAGTGGGTCCTCAGCCTTCATGGAGCTCTGGATATTCATATAATATATAATTTCCCAGCTCCAGTATAAGACTGCATCTTATAGCTCCTCAAAAATCTCTTATTCCTTTTAATTTCCCTTTAAAAAAAAACTCTCCATAAACTCCAGACTCGAAGGTACGCTCAGGTAACCATGTCAAGCATAAAGACCTGTTTGGAGCAGTAAACAGGAGCTGAAATGTCATGGATTCATTCAGGTGCCTCCAGGAGTGACAGCTCGGAGGAACACATCACACAGTATGACTTTCCAGATTTTTAAAAACCAGGCTGTTAAATTACAGTGATTTATCACTCCCCAACAAAGTACACACGCACACAAAAGTGCTTCCCAGAAAAAGATTACCAAGCAATCATCCAGATGCTACTAAAGCATTAAGATTAATTTGAGGGAAAAAAAAAAAAATCAGCAAGGAAGTGACTCCCACTGGCTTTTTATTGTCATAAATTTTATCCTGCCACTTCCAAGTGAATTGAGCTCTGGATTGTGCCTCGGGTCTTACACCCTGGCTGTGCGTGTTTCCGGTGCCTCTGCTGCCCATCTCACACCTCTTACAGCAGCACCCTCTAACTCACCATGGGGGGGCCGCAAGAGTCCACAAAGACACAACTTTCCTCCAGCTTCTGAGAAAAAACCACCAGATTTTCATTGTTGCAAAGGAAGAAAAAAAAGGGCTCCTCGTTACTGCTATAAAAAGCACATCAGTCATTTTTCACCAAAACAACCTTTGGCACGTGTTACCCATCACCTACAGCGGAAGGCACGGGATGCCCACCAAGGCTTTCAGCTCACTGCACAGACCTGCAGCCATCACTGAACAGTCACACACACCCCAAACTGCAGCACTCAGGGCTCCAGTTCCTGCTCAGGGGCCTCATCCTGCCATCCCCTCACCAGGACAGGAGGGAAACCACTGGCAAAGGGAAGGAGCAGGGGGGAAAGCCGGCAGGATCAGGCACAACCTCTGGGTTGGGTGTTCCAGGTTGTGCCGGTGTTCCTGCAAAAACAGGGCACGGGAAGGAACATGGAATTCCCATCCCTGGAGGCATCCAAGGGAACACCTGCAGGTGGCACTCAGTGCTCTGGTCTGGCTGACAAGGTGGGCATCACTTGGACTCTGTGATCTCAGAGGTCTTTTCCAGCCTAAGAGATTCTGTGCTTCTGGGAGGTGGCTGCACCCAGCAGCCTCCCAGCTCCCTTCCCAGCTCCCTCCCTTCCCAGCTCCCTCCCTTCCCAGCGCTGGCCTTGCGCAATGGGGAGTCTTTGTCTCCATTTCAGTGTCTGAGGGCCTGGGGCACACTCTGAATACACCTTCCCCACCCAGGTTAATGCAAATGTACAGCAAAGCAGTTCCCAGCTGGGAAGCAGACAGCACAAGGCTCTTTGTTTTCCCTGTTAGAGGGACTGGACTAGGAGCACAGAGGGCTGTTTGCTCGCCTGGGAACGTCACGACATCGGGGTTTCTGAGTTTCCCAAGGTAAGACACGAAGCCAAGCTGCTGTGAGGGTATTTCAGCAGCCACTGGGCAGTGTAAGGCATGGAGGGAGATCCTGACGTGAGGGGCTCTGTTCATCTCCCAGAAACAGTGGAAGAAGGTATTAATGTAAAACCTACACGCTTCCCTTTTCCCCTCCAACTTCTGCTATTTTAGAGACCCAAAAACCACTTTCTGGCTTTGGACAAAATGCTACAGGAAAGGTCTGGCAACTTCCCCAGCTCCTGCAGCTGCAGCTCTGCCTTGCTGGTGCCCTACACTGCCCAAATTCAGGGAGCCTCATCTTTGGAGGGCTCACCCTCGGTGCCCAAGAGCTCCAGCACCACCTGAGAGGGACGCTGCCCTACACACACAGGAAAAACAGCTGCTTCATAAAAACACTGCTATTGCAGAGCTGCTTCTGCACTCATCATCCAGTATCACATCCCCTCAACGAGTGACACGTTCTCTTGCACCTCACAGGAGAAACTGAGCCCACCACTTCCAAGTTGTCTGGAAGAGAAAACAGAAGTAGAAATGCAAGCAGCTTTCAGAAGAAAATAAATGTTTCTGCCTCTTCAGAAATAACCCCAACTGTTCCCAGCCCCGTGGCTGGCACCCCTCTTTCCCCTTGCACCTGCAGAAGGGCACACCCACTGTGACTTGCACACATTCCTGAGTCCATACGGCTGATCTCTGGGCAATGGCCCTGCCTGCAGACACTCGTGCCCTTGCAGCAGGATGTACGTGTGCAGGGTGATTTGTGGTCAGCCCCAAATCAGCTTCCAGAGGTGCTGCTCATTCCCTGTAACTCAGGGGCACCTCTGGCAATGCCAGGTGATGCAATTTATCCCGTGCCAGTCTTGCTGAAGTGGCACCACAGCCCATTTTCCGTGCTCCTCCCAACAACTGGCACTCAGCTCCTGCAGTCCAGTGAATGCTTGGCCACTTGCTAAACTCTGAACATCACCAGGAGTCTGCGCTCTCAATTACCCCAGAGTCTACAACCATGGAATCACAGAATTGTTAAGGCTGGAAAAGACCTCTAAGACCATCGAGTCCCACCGTGGGACATCTGTCTAGACACTGCTAAGAAGTGCCAGAGTTGAACCGCTGCTGTTTGCTGACCTCACCTGCTGGCCCAGAGCTCGACACTGGGAACACCACCAAAGGCAGAGAGCAGAGTGGGAACTGCTCTGGGTGCTGGCAGCAGCGAGACCACGGAGATTCCTGAAGCAAACCAGGAGCAGACCCCCTTCCCAGGACCAGAGCTGTCCCTGGGCTCAGCCTGCAGAGCTGAGCATGCACGTCCTGCCTGATGGGAACCCCCTTCCCCTGCTCAGATCCCTCCTCTGCTTGGCTTCACAAGGGCTTTTCAAGCTGCTGGAGAACATCACATCCCAGCTCCCATGGAAAGCCTCACGGGAAGCCTCCAGAAGCAATTCCACTAAAAGCACTCTGCAGTGAATCAAGGACCTGCCTGCCAGCCACAGCAGCAGCTCACGGGGCTGTGCCTCTGGGACTGGGGCACGCAGAGAGGCTTCACACGTGGAACTCCACAACAGCTTCCCCTGCAAGGAAGGAGGGACTGGCAGCTCTGACAAATGCTCCCCTTCCTCAAGTCCTCTGCCTCCATCCCACTGGGAACGTGAACAAGCTGCCGGGAGCGAGTCTGCTGAACCAGGGAAAAGGATGTTTGTGTCTGTTTCCAGTTCACTTAGAATCTGAGATGTCACAACCAATAAAAACTACATTCTGGTTCTAGAAGCCCCTAAATCTTATGTGACCTATGCCTTGTGAGGCACAATAAAAACATCAACATCTACGTGAAAACTTCCCCTTTCACCCCCCGCTTGTGCACTGCTTGTGGCACAGCTGGGCTAATCCCATTTCCACTGCTCTGCATTCTGACCTCCTTAAACAACCCCATGCGAGGATGTTAAAACACTCTAATCTATAAATAATGTATTCCCCTCATCCAGCAACGGATTACTGGGCCATAAAACTCCCTGGAACGCTCCGCACAGTCGCCAGTTTAACAAAGTAATACCAAGGAAGACGCATCAGTAGAGACTCGTCCTCTTTCCTGATGAATTCTGGTAAAGATTCGATGCCCCTGTTACTTTTGCACTGGATTTTTCTTTACAATTAATTATTTAGAAGCTGGTATTTTACTCCAGCAGCCTTTTTTTGTCCCCCACCAAAAACCCTTTAATTTTTTGAGCTAATAACCCTCAAGACATGAGAGAAGACCAGGCCTGGGGAACTCATCAGAGCCAAAGGGGAAGCAATGAGGTCTCGCTGCTGCCCTGCACCACAGGGCCTTGATGTAGCTTAGACCCAACCTGTTGTCCCAAGCTGGGAGCTCCCATTTCTGCCCCCTCATCCTCCTGCCCTCCAACCTCTGGCAGGAGGATTCCCAGACATTCCCTGGACCGGTCCAGGTCACTGATCCTGCAGGAAACTGTCTCTGTTTTCCTGGGGTTCATTTCCAAACAACCATTACCTACAACTCAAGCCACAGTGTGTAACTTCATTAGAGATAAACGAGTCTGCTCCAAGCACTGATGCCCAACAGACTCGCTGCCACTGCAAAATCAATGCCTCTCCTCAACACCAATTGCAGCAGGAATCCTACTCCTGATTTCCCAGAGCAAAAGCATAAAGCTCAAGCAAACGCTTAAATGATGCAAATTTGTGGCTTGGCAGATTTTTTTCTGTCAGGCATTTTGGAAAAATAAAGCGTTTCTGCCTCAAAACAAGTTAGAAACCAGACAGGCACGCTTTAAAGAGCCAGCTCCCCGGGAAGCGTAACCAGGCCTGCCTCATTTCGGCACCTGATCCCTCGGCTCCGTGTGCCATGCTTAGCACAGCAATTTTCCACACCTTTTCCATAATGCACAGATCACTTTTAACTCTGAAAGGATGGGGGGAAACAGGCAACCCAGCAACACCCACCAAACCTGCTCGCTTCGTTCCACAGCACCGATCACGTGTGGAAATGTAAATCCCTCCTGCAATATTAAAACACCATTCATGGAACTCACAGCCAGCTCAGCAACGAGGCTCTGGTATATGAAACAAAACTGTGAAAGCACATTTCCAACAGCTCCAGAGTGACTTAATTCCCAGAAAAAGGTATGCATTATCCTTTGCCTCTGCCCCGGAGGATTACTCATGGCTGATGGGTTGCACAGCTCTGAGTCAGGGCTGAACCCTGCCCGTGGGAAGGCAAGCCCGTGCCCCTCGGGAAGCAGGAGCCATCCCTGCCATTCCCACGGCACCCTGGGGACAGCAGGTCGGGCTGGGGAGCCGGGACAGGATGGGGAGCCTGTTCCCCGGAACGCGAGGCCAGGACACAGCGCTGCCGCTCTGTGCTCAGCCCCGATGCTTAGTCACAGTAATTGCAGAGCCAGGGCTCTGTGCTCACATTTCCTGTCACCAACCCAAGAATTAGGCAATTTAGATTCAGAGATAGCAGCCGGGATATTAAATAACTTGATAAGCGATCGCTGAAGGAACCAGGAGAAAAATGAGCAGCTCTATACGGAGGAGGTTCCCCCAGTCCCAGCTCCGCAGCGCTCCCAAATCCTTGGGAAGTGTGAGACCCTCCAGCCCAGCCTTCCCCCTCACTGAGCAGCACTGCACTTCACAGCCTCCCAGCCCTCCCCACCTCGCAGAGACACCCAACAGAGTTGGATTCAAGTTGAAACCTTTCACGGGGCTCATTTTCAACAATTAAAGAGCATGGCAACCTGTAATTACGGAAAATAAAGCCAGACAGCTGGAGAAGGGAACATCTCTAGTCGGTAACACGATACTACATTTTCTCTCTTAGGGAATTCAGCTATGAAGTCCCCAGCTCCCATTCAGTCAGTTTGAGCCCTTGGTGTCTGGGCGAGCAGCGCAAACCCTGGAAAAGCAAACAGCACTTGACAACCAACTAAACACAACTCAGGGAAAGCAACACCTCTATCCACACTGCGGAAAGACAGCAATTGGGAGAGGAAAGCCTTCCCGGACACACAGCGTCAGACAGCCCGACACTGCTACACCCCAAACACATTTTCCCAGCTCCATCCAAGCCCCAGCTGCTCCCGCTCCCCCCGCCCGGCTCCCAGCAGGCAGGCAGAGTTCCTGCCGCCTGCGAGGCTCTTACCGCTCATCATCAACAGCACAAACATCTTTGCCTCTTGTGCTTCCCAAGCCCCAGCTGCCGGTACCAGAAAGGAGGAAGCGCCGGCGTTTCATTCCCCTCCTGCTTCAGAGTGGGTGTAACTTGCGAAGTTTCACGCTAAGATGAGATGGGTCAATTGGGTGTGTTTGAAGGTTTGGGGTTTTGCCATCCCTCCCTCCCTTCCTCCCTCCCTCCTTCTCTTCCTCCCTCCCTCTCCTGATTAATTCCTCCCGTCACAGGCTTCAGACGAGCTGCCACTCAACCCCGCTGGCTCCTGAAATCTGAATTCCTAAGGACATCCCTCCAGGGTGACTTTAACTCACCAGCGCTGCAAGAGGAGCCAGGAACTAAATCCCCAGTCGGCCCACAGAGGCGACTCGCTGCTGCATCCCGAGTGCACCAGCTCCACAGTCCCTTCCCCACGCACAGTCCTTGGGATTCCGCTGTGTTTGCAGGGAGCAGCTCACCAGCAAGACAGAAAATAAAGAAATTCCGACCTACTCTGTGCCTTTCGCTGCTGCCCTCGATTCCCTCTTGACCCTGAGGGTTTCCCTGGGTACGTATCTGGATGGTGCTTCTGGAGAGGACACGTTAAAAACACACCAGCAGCTGCTCCCACCGAGCTCCTCGCAGGTGCAGAAGGGTTTCCAGGATCAGGAACTCCGGGGAATTAAAAATTACGCATAGATCTGGTTTTACTTAATTCCCTACTTCCACATAACTGTCTCTGGATTAAGATTTGAGCAGCAGCATCCTCCAGACCAGGGCTGGCTAATGGTTGCTATAAATAAAAAATACCAACACAAAACCCAAACCATCTGTGTTTATCCCCCAACTTCCCCCACCTTGCCTCCGCACCACGTGTACGGGAGAAGAAAAACAGGTATGAAACTGCTCTGGAAACGAAGCAGACAATACATAAATATTCTTTACAAGCAGAAATCAAATTAATTAACAAATTAACATTTACAAGTCTGCGTGATACTTCACAAATACCGAGTATTGAGCAATAACCGTACGTTTGCAGTCCCGCCCTCTGCAACCCAGCAGGGACCGCAAGCTGGGAAAAGGACAGAACCACCAGGAAAAGAACAAAATAAAATGGCAAAGGGTACATGCAGGAGCCCAGTTCTGACCCAGAGCTGGACACATTGCTGTGGGACTGCAAGGGTTTCAGCTGGAGTGAGGCTGTGGGGCTCCACACGCCCGGGTGCTGCGGGTGCTGGGGCAGAGCAGGGGAGGAGGTGATTCTATTTTGGGACAGGGACCAGATATCAGAGAAGCAATTTGACACAGCACAGTCACTCTTACAGCCCCCGTGACCAGGAACAGGAGTGAGCAGTGAGTCTGAGCCCACTTCAAACAGCATGTTGGGTTTAACTTCACATCTCAGCACCTGCAGCCTCAGATGCTCCTGACAGATCCACCCACGCTCAGCACGAGATCCCCCCGTGACCACAGGAGCACCAGAGAGCTCCACCTTGACAGCAGCAAGGGGCTGGAGGAGGGATGGGATCAGACGTTCTGTTTGGACTGGGGAGCACTGAAACAATCAATCCTCAACTTTATGGTGACTTTAAACCCAGAATGAGCAAACCAACAGCTCCCATCTGCAGGACAAACAAGCAGGAGAGAAGTTTTCAGCACTGGGAACTCACAAACTCCGGGCAGACGAGCAGGTTTGGCGAGCCACGAGTGACTCAGAGGGCAACGGGGGCTGCTGCTGCTGCCTCCGGGTCCACTTGGCCACCTCCAGCCCATTGAACAGGGCAGAGCTCCCACGCCGCCCAGCCGGGATCGCTCCCATCGGAGCGGCCTGGCCGTGACGCGGACACGGAGCGTACCCACACACAGGTGTGCCCACACACAGGTGTGCACACAGCTCCCACAGACACAGCAACCACATTTCCACACGCCGAAGGAGGGACAGGTGCTTGCTACGACACATCAGCAATGATTGTCTGGAATGATTTTCAGATTCGAAGGGAAAAAGGCAGCACCACCCTTGTGCCACCAGCGCCAGGCCCATCTGCCACAGCAGTGTGGGGCATCTCTTCCTGCTACCCAGAGCAAATCCTTGGCATGGCCAGAGCTCCCAGGAAAGCATGAGCTACACGTGCCCCCCTTGCTGTAAGAGCTGCTTGCAGAAAGCTTTAGATGTTGCTGTGACCACAGGTGGGTTTTAAATCACAGAATCATTTCACTGGAAAAGACCTCCAAGGCCACTGAGTCCAAGCTGTGCCAATGCCCATTTTGTCCCCAGCCCAGAGCACTGAGTGCCACGTCCAGACGTTCCTAGGACACCTCCAGGGATGGGGACTCCAAACCTCACTGGGCAGACCCTGCCAATGCTTAAAAACCCTTTCCATGCAGTAATTCCTGCTGATGTCCAACCTGAGCCTCCCCTGGCCCAGCCTGAGGCCGCTCCCTCTCCTCCTGTCCCTGTTCTGTGGGAGCAGAGCCCAAAACCCCCTGGCTGCCCCCTCCTGTCAGGAGCTGTGCAGAGCCACAAGGTTCAGTGCAGATGTGTAAAAGAAAAGCAGTGATTCCCCTTCAATCACGACCCATAGCACCAGAACAAAAACCAGCAAGCAATAAACAGCAAGCCTGACATATGGAGAGAGATCCATGGAGGGACAGGCAAGGGAAGCCTCCTGAGCTGTGTAGGATCCAACCCATCCTCCTGCTGAGAAACGAGATGCTTCCTCCAGGGAAGCTTGGCTGGGCTGAGCGACCCAGCCGGGCCAGGATGGCGGAGCAGGAGGCCCCAGCTGCACGGGGAAGGTGTGGAGCAGCCATCCCACAGGAGCCTCGCCATGAGCCCTGGTGGGCAGTGCCCTGATGGGCAGTGCCAGGCCCAGCGTGTCCGCTCCCGCCGGGGAGAACAGGCATTTCCAGGCCTGGCCCCAGCCCCGCTGACGCACTGGGATCCACCCTTTTGATGTGGGCTTCCTCCGAGAGCACGAGCCAGCCTGTGTAAACATCAGTGCTCTCCGGCGCCAAGCAAGGATCGAGCGACTACCAAAACCTGTTCTGAGACAGCCTGGCACGTTGTGCCCGAAACGGCACAGAGACAGCTCCGGAGCTGGACGGCTGCAGGGAATGTCGCCTCTGGGAGCTTGGAGAAGTGGCCATGAGCTCAGCCCTGCAGCTGGGCACACAATGACTCTCCCCTCCTCAGCAGAGTAATGATAGCACTGGGAAAAGCCTCTTTTCCTTCCATCCTTCTGGCAGGATGAATCCCACCAGTCTGGAGGAGACTGAGGTCAGACCTCACCGGGGGCTGCAGCTCCTGAGGGGCAGCTCTGATCTCTGCTCTCTGGGACAGGGACAGGACCCGGGGAACGGCTGGAGCTGTGCCAGGGAGGGTCAGGTTGGAGATCAGGGAAAGGTTCTTCCCCCAGAGGCTGCTGGGCACTGCCCAGGCTCCCCAGGGAATGGGCACAGCCCCGAGGCTGCCAGAGCTCCAGGAGCGTTTGGACAGCGCTGCCAGGGATGCCCAGGGTGGGATTGTTGGGGGGTCTGGGCAGGGCTGGGAGCTGGACCAGATGATCCTTGGGGGACCCTTCCAACTCAAAGATTCTGTGAACCATCCAGGGAGCCCACAGGCTCTGCCAAATATCGAGCTGAGACGTGGAGATCCCACCACAGAGCCCAGAGGAGAAAGGTCCCACAACACAACACAGCAGTGTCTGGGGTGAAAGGAAGGGAGAGGGAGTCCCATCAGACACAATCCAGGTCTGCATCCTGCATCAAGGTGTGTTTATCAGCCCTAATGAACATCCTGGGCCTCTCACACCCTGGCACACCTGCTAATTAGCACACATGAGTTAATATCATTTTAACAATGGATTAGCACTTGGGGCAGAAAAAAGGGAGTCACTTCAGCACCGTGAGTCAGCCTGAGCACAGCAGGAAGGTGAGATATGAGCAGCATCTGCCACAGGGCTCTGCAGACCGTATCTCCTTAACTAAGGCTTACTTTACAAAGCCAAGGTGCTTCAAAAATTCATGATTGTATCTGTCTTATTTTTCACCTGTGCACACAGGTGGCCTTGGAGGAGCGTTCTGTCTCCACCATCCAGACAAGCGGAGCCACTCAGCTCTTTCTGCAAGTCATGGTGGAGTTCTGAGGTGATTATCACCTGCTTTGATCAAACATGTTTCAGGACATGACCTGGGGCCCACCAGCCACTAATCACCTGTCAGGAACATCCCCAGGGGAACACCAAGGAGCTGATGTCCACGGCCAGTTTAGTGCTTCTCCAAACGTCCCATAAGCACAGACGAAGCTGGCGGCACTCAGAGGCACCGGGCACATGTTACTGGGACATTCGTGCCCTTTTCCAAGGAATCCTGGAAAAACTGCAGCCTTACAAACACAAGCTGGCCTTCAAAGCTCCCTGTGGATGATGAGGCCAAGCCATGCACTGGCTTTCACCCCTGGATCCCGCTCTTTGTGCCTGTGTAGCTTCACGCACCCGGCAGGAGCAAAGGGCTGTCTCTGTGTAGGTGAGGCCAGTTTGACTCAAGCCATCTTATATTCCATACCAGACCGAAGAACAAAATTGACTTAGCTTGCATTATTTTTAAAAACCCTCAGCTTTCAAACTGGATCTCTGTGATGCAGCACCTCACAAGAGGGTACTGATGGAAAACCATCACACAGCCATCAGAATCACTTCTACCCCCTCAAATTGATGTTTAACACTGCCGGCCTTCACTTTGTCCAATAAAAACCTGCAAGCCAACCCTTGGCAATTACAGAACATTAATGCCATGAAATATTATTCTGGGTTGAATGTATCTATACTCCCTGCTATCAGAAAGATTTTCTCAGCCTCATGTTTCTATTTGGGATTAGGAAGGGAGTTGTGAAAGGCAAGTATTGTTCAGTCACAAATAGTTGCCTTTCAGCCTGCACAGAAGTCAGGTAATGAATTACAGGAGGTTTTTTTCCCTTTGGAGAGGTCAGCAGATATATCAGCTCCTGGGAAAGCTGATCCCTGTAGTTTGGCTACAAGGGGAGCTGAAAAAGGTTCCTAATGAGCTCCAGAGAGTGGATGCTGTGGCAGAGAGCCAACACCTGTGCCTGTGAAACCACGACAAATGACGAGAGGCAGGAACCACCTTTGGCCCAAGCACAAGTTAAAATTTAAGGTTTGTGTTTCATGGCGCTGCTTGTGGCTGGCAGCTCTCACACCAACAGGGGCACTCTGCTTGCAGACACCCAAAGAACATCGTGAGCTGGGAGAGCCCTACAAAGATCACCCAGTCCAGCCCCTGTCCCTGCACAGACACCCCAGCAATCCCACCCAGTGCATCCCTGGGAGTGTTGGCCAAACGCTCCTGGAGCTCCGGCAGCCTCGGGGCTGTCTCGCCACTCGCTGGTGTCACCTCACGGGCAAAGGCAGGGCTGCTCCTCTCCCCTGGGCCCGTCCAGGTGAGTGCAGGTACAACACACACCTCAGAGGATACGGGATCAGTACCTCCAGCAAAACCCTGCTCCTGCCCATCAACAAAACACCTGCAGAGGGGGAGCTCTTCTGGACACGCACACGTGGGCCCAAAGTCACCACAAGCTCTGCACTGCCCAGCACCAGGGGGGATTTATGGGGTACCCGACACCATCTGGCTCTGTGTGTGTGTGGGGGTGTGGGTGTGGGTGTGGGTGTGCAGCACAAGGACAAGCCAGAGTTTAACAGAACAGGGACTGCTCCCCTTTTGCATGGGAAGGCTCAAGGAGGAACATTTTATTCGAGACCTCGAATGCAAACACCTCCTCTCATTTCTCTGAAACGAGGCAGTAGCTGCTGTCATTTCCATGCTGCGTTCTGACACACTTCCACCACATCCCTGCCAATAGTTTTAATTTCACTGGAAAAATCAGCTCCGAACGAGAGTGACAAGCTGCACGCTGGTGACGATGCTGTCAAGTGATGGATAATGTAGGTTTACTTTAGCTGTCAAAACTTTTCAGCGCTAAAAATAGGTACCACAAGCTTTTGGACTCACTGAACTGAAGCATTAAACACACAGGATATTGACACCCTCAGAAGCGCCCAAAGCCACTCACAGCTGAGTAAAACCAGCAACGTGTGATGGACAGCAAAGGTCTCTGAGTGTTACTTATTTTGAGAAGAGAAAAACAACACACCACAGAATGAAATCTCGTACCCACGCTGGCCAAAGCGAAGACAAGATGCTGCACACACACCATGAAACAGAGCAGCACAATATGGGACACAAACATGGGCAGAGAGAAAGAAAGAGAAAAGCTTAGGAGAGAAAATCTTGTACCCTGTTATCCCAGCTCTTGGTCCAGATCCCATGGAAAGGGAGGGTAGAGATCTTCCCACAGCAGCTCCTCCTTTCCTGCCTGTCAGCCCTCACCTGCCCCAGCCCAGCAAGAAAGCGCACAGAGCTGTGAGGCTGGGAAGGATGGGAAAGCCTGGGAAAAGCAAGGGGTTTTGCCAGAGGGCTGAGATTTCCATGGAAGGCATGAGTGACCCACTGATGCACACCAGCCAGGCAGCAGCTCACCGAAGGGGACAATGGTTTTATGGGTAAGGTGGCATGGGGAGGGGGGAGAGGGACCATTTACAAACCAAATCCAGCTTTTTTATTCCCTCTCAGGCATTGAGATGACAAGCACAGGCAGGGCTGTCCCTACACTAGGCCAATATTTACGGCAGAAAGAAAATGAAGCATCATAAGGAATTACTAATTAGATGTTATCATAACCCTGTGTATAACTGAAGCAGCAGTCTGATGTGCTTTGTAAATAATTAGCAAATTAACTTTCACAATGCCCCTGCAAGGCAAGTATTATCCCCATCTTCTGCACGGCCCTGATGGAAGAAAAAAAAAGACAGTTTGGGCAGATTGTTCCCCTGCCCTGGACAACTGCAGAGCTGCCCAAACACAGGGAAGGGATGCCAAAGAGGAAGAGGGAATTGGAGGCCCAAGGGGAATCTTCTGGCTCTGCATAACTCCTGACAGGAGGGGGCAGCCAGGGGGACCTGGGTTCTGCTTCCAGGGAACAGGGACAGGAGGAGAGGGAACGGCCTCAGGCTGGGCCTGGGGAGGCTCAGGTTGGAAACACTGGAAGGGGCTGCCCAGGGACGTTTGGAGTCCCCATCCCTGGAGGTGTCCAAGGAAGGACTGGAAGTGGCACTCAGTGCTGTGGACTGGCGACAAGGTGGGATCAGGCACAGGTTGGACTCAATGATTTCAGAGGTATTTTCTGCCCTAAATGACCCTGTGATTCCATGATCCCTCATGTGCTGGAGGCAGGAACTGTCAGAGGAAATGCTCTCCACTCCCAGCAGATCCAGAGGAAACAACTCTGCGCACCTGCTCCTTTGCAGACTGAGCACATGGCTTCAAGCACAGACCATCAGTGCCAGCCAGCTGCAGGGGCAGGGCCGAGAGCACCCTGACACTAATTCCCGTGTCCACACAGAGCTTCCTTGTGTGTCCAATTCCACCTCTCACCAGAGCAAGAGGGCTACCACAAGTGGCCTTGCTGCTCCTGCTCCCACACACAGGTTCCTAACGGAGCAGCACCACAGGCACCCACCCACAGCCTCCTCGTGTCCCTGCCACCTTCCCCCTGCCGTGTGGGGCTGGCTGGCACATCCAAACCCGAGTCACTCCCTCAGCAGCTCTCTGCCAAGTGGTGGGAGCAGGGAAGTGAGGGGAGGGAGCAGAAAGGAAGAGGGCAGGAGCACCAACGCTGCTGTGACTTCGTGCCGGATGCAGGCTCCGAAAGAGGCAGACTCGCGTCTATTTTAGATGTGCAGCATAAAAATAAAAGATGCTGGTTGACTGCACATGTTCTCATTTTTAGGAAACAAGCTTCAATTTATTTCTTCTATTACAGCCAGATGGTTTTAAAAAAAAAAAACAACAGACCTCCTCTCAATGTCACCTCTATGAAAAGAAGCCCTGACCTGGTTTCAACCTCCCTGACCAGAGCACGGCACAGGAACCACACCATAAACATCTCTCTCAGGGGCCCTGACCCCTCACTCACAGCCCGACCCAAAGCCCTCCAAGGTGAGCAGAGATCTGGAGTTCAGGTCCTGCCCAGAGGGCCACCAGCACTGCCCGTGCCAGGGTGACTCAGGGATATAAACATTACAGCTGGCACAACTGGACTGACCACACTGCTCCATGCCTCAGTGCCTTCCCTGCTTCTCCTTTTCAATTAACTTTGTCTAAGCTGCCTTGAGGGGTCCTTTTCCCTTTTAAAACTCACATCAAGTTATTTAATTGAAAGAGCAACACAACTTTATCCTAAAGTAAATGCTGGTTTCCAACTTTCCCTCTTTATCCTCCCCTCGTTCCCAGCCATGACACAACATCCCGTATAGCATTTCCATGTATCTGTTTGCCAGCGCTGGGCTCCTCACGAGGAACAAAGCCCTCATTTCAAAGCACAGTTTGTACCCATCTGTGGCCTCTGGCAGGCACCCACGATGGAGGTGTCCAGGCCGAGTCCATGTGCACCGTGTTTCAGTGGGCACAGGGCATCACTGCCAGAGCGCTTGGGATACACCGACATCTCCACCACGAAGGTGCTCATGGCAAAAGGGGAGTGGGAGAAGGTTCTCTGGAGAGAATGGGCAGGTCCTGCCTGGAGAAGAGCCCTGAGGAGCCTGGGTTGGCCCCAGAGCTGATCTTGCTTTGGGCAGGGGTTGTCCTGGAGAACCCCACACGTCCCTTCCCACCCGGGTGACCGCAAGCTCAGGGGCACTGCCCAAACAACTGCCCAAAGCCCAGGACCGCCCATGCCTGACAGAGGGGACACAGGTCCACATCAAGAGGAGATGAGCCACTGCCTTGGAGCCTCCTCAGAGTTCATGGAATGGCAGGAACTGGGAAGCACCACCAGGGAACAGCTTTAAGGAATGAGTCTTTTCCATGGCCAGCAGGACAAGGAGAGGAGAAGCAGAACAAGTGCAAAAGAAAAGCACAAAGCAACTGGAAGCGTCTCCTCTGAATTGCAGTCTGAAGTCTTTGGCTATCTTTCGGTACCAGGAGATTTAAAAGAAAATAAAGAGCCTCTAAATCTCGTTCCAAACTACTTTTTGGGGTAAGCCACAGCTCGTTACGGACACGGCAGGCAAAGAATACCTGGTTTGTGGTACTCAGAGCCCAGCCCTGCTCCTGAGAGCCCACTCCTGAATGTTTGCACAGCAGCAGCAACAGGTTCATCCAGGGGTTACACACTCCCCTTTGGAAGGGCTGCATGAGGGTCTGACCTGACCTTGCCTTTTTACTCGCCCAAATGTGAGACTGAAGGCTCAGAGATCCATAATTTCCCTGAGTGATCCCTAAGACTGAGAGTTCATACACAGATTAACTGCTCAAGAAAGCTCAAGGGCAGAGACCTGGTCCCTTTTACTGGCAAAAGCCTCACGTTCTGAAGATTGTAATAGTTCCAGAACTGCTGATTACTCTTCCTCATTTGTACTTATATATATATTTTTTTCTAAAGTCCTGCCTGTTCCTCCTACTTCTTATGAGGCTTTTCAGTATTTGTCTGTTACTTGCATGCTAAAGCCTGATTTGGGATTAAACACGACATTTGGGAAGCAGACTCCAATGCTGCCTGCTGTCACTGCTCCAGCTCTAAGAAGCTCGGAGAGATATCAGGGCAGATCCTCCTCTGCATAAATCTGTGTGACCAAAGTTATTTCCCCCTTATTCTATTCCCCACACCCGCACACAGACATGATTAATACACAGTGCATGGGATGGATAGTGGTGGAGAGCTATTAAAGTGGCAATAAATAGGCTGGGAGAACACAAAAATACACTGCAGAGCAACAAAATAGCTCCATTTCATCACTGCATTCGGTGCCCAAAAGCAGAAGTGGGGACTGTGTGCTGAAACGTGTCAAGAATGCTGGGCCTGGTCACTAGGAGAAATGAGTTTTATAACCTGGCCCACTTCCCCCACTGCAGCCACACTCAGGGCAGATAAGGGAACTTCTCAAACCTAAATAGCCACGTTCTGCATTTTGGGGCTCTGCAGAACCTGGCTGAGCTCCCCCGAGCAGAGGCCAGGCCAACACAGAGGGTGCGAGCATCCGTCTCCTCTCCCAGTTCAGTAACACACCAAAGACAGAGCCCCCTACATCAAAGCCCTGGAGAGCCCCCTTGAAAAAGCAGAAAAAAGCCCTGAAGGCCTCAGGGCTCCTGCACTCTTCCCATCATCAGGGGATCCTGCAGCACTGGTGATCCAGAGCCTCTCCAGCGAAAGGCCTCCTCTTCCTCACTCTCCGCCCCGGTCCTTAAAGCGGGTGGCTCCTGGGACATCCCCTTGCAGGACACGAGTGGAGAAGCTCTAAAATGCACAGCAAAGCAGCACAACCCCTCAGCTGGCAAGGAAGGGTTAAAGCAAGGGTGTCCACCTGTCACTGGGCTGTGGAGTGAAGCATTCTGATGACACCACTGGGACTGCAAGAGAGCCAAACAGGCTGCAAGGCACCTCCTGCCTTCTCAGACCTCTCCAAAGATGACCACATCAGGGCAGCCACATCCTGCCTACGTATTCCCACCTCTTCCAGCAACCTGGCTCCCAAAACACCACGAAGTTTTACTTTCTGGCCATTCTGGCTCCCTGAATTTGCTCACAGTGCACTGAGCAAAGCCCCGGTGCCGCTGCAAGGAGGGGAGCGGGAACAGCTGGCCCTGACTACAAGGACAGCTCAGGCTCAGAACCACATCTCCAGCACTGGGCAGGGAAGCACGGGAGGGGATTGGGACTGGATTAGGGATAACCAGGTACCATACCTTGGTTTGATCCACAACCACCCGCCCTTGCAGGTGTTTCAAGCTACAAGGGCTCGAGACTTGCTCTTAAAAAACCCAAGTCACACACAAGCACAAAAACGTCACACGTGGTATCTCCCTTCCAAAAGGAAAAAAAAAAAAAGAGGAAATTAAGTTCTGTGCTTGCCATGGAAAAAGCACCAGGCTTCAGGGCAGCAGCCCCTGTGGCATGAGTCAGTATTTGATACAACAGAGTGGGAGAGAAGGGAAGAGAGAGTGGAAATCTCTCCCGGTTTTCTGTTATTTTGCCTTAAATGCACTGTAGTTTATGTCCTCAATAAAAGCCTGTGCATATCTTTCCAACTTAAATGTGGATTGGTACCTCGGGATTACTGCCCTGGCAGAATTAACGTATTAGACATAAAAACCATAACATTTCATTATCCATTGTAAACCACATGTGCTTTCACTCTGGGGAGACTGGAAATATCACCCAATTTCACTATCATTTTCTGTTAACTGCCCTGCCACATGTTCACACACTGGCACATTCAGTTTGATATAGCAGTCTTCTGCTTTCATTCTTCTTTCTTTACAATGCTGACATTTTTTAAAATCATGTTTTTCTGTTCTGTTTTTGTCTCTGTGAAGGCAGCACACTACAAAACCACTCGGCTGGAAAAAAAACCCTTACCCTGGAACAAAAAAACAGCTCATATTTGTCTAGCTGAAAACATACCATAACCT
Organism: Dasyornis broadbenti; assembly: GCA_013397935.1. NCBI lineage: Eukaryota > Metazoa > Chordata > Aves > Passeriformes > Dasyornithidae > Dasyornis > Dasyornis broadbenti. The sequence continues at coordinate 97,424 of VZRN01004714.1, read as the reverse complement.
GATGTCTGAGACAAGGGCAGAAGGCAACACAGAGGCAAGAAAACCTCAAACACAACAGGCAAGAAGACTCAGACTCATTTATGGGCACAGTGGGGTCTGTGGTCAACAGCAAGGCACTAAAGAACAGAATCTGTTCCCTCTGCAGTTTAAACTCCCTGTGTTCCTCCTTCCCACTCTTAGGCTGGCTGCAAATTCAAAGATTTGCATAAGCCACAGATTTTGTCTGTCTCTTTGAGAGGTCAAAACTGAGAAGCAGCACAACCCCACAGAGGACAAATGGGCCAGCTGGCAGCAGTTTGGAGTGACCACACAGAGGAAGTGTGGGGAGGACCAGGGGCCAGCGAGGAGCCTTTAAAAGCCTGGGTCACACTTATATTGCAACTCACAGGGTGCCTCAGGGGAATCTTTTTATTTAATCAGTTTTGTATCTTTGCAAAGATTAGTGACCGACTGTCTGATTTAGCGCTGCCATGTTTCTATAAACATTCCTGGACATGCTTGCTTGGATAAAGCACGCAGCTGCTGACATGGGCTCTCCACATAAACATTTCACTGTGCATCTCGAAGAAGCCTTAACATTTTTACTCCTGAGAGACCACTCGTTCTGCTCTGCAGCCTGGGGGGCTCTCCCCCAGGATGAAGAGGGGAGGGACGGTGAGCAGAGCAGGGGAAGGTGGAACACACACCTTCACCAAATCCACCCAGCCCTTACTCACATGAGGGTGTCACAGCAGTGAACAGGACGGGAGGGAAACATTGGTTGTCCCACGGAGCTCCTGGAATGAAAAAGGAAGATTAAAAGGTCAACTTCAAGCATCCAGAGGCACAGCGTTCAAAAACTCAGCAGCCAGACTTTTATCACGAGCACCACCTCGACCTATTAATGTGGCGGGGGGGAAATAATTCAAATCCAAATTGCTTCTCACTGTTTGTTGCTGTTTCTGTCTTGCCAGAGCCACAACAGCGAGTGAAGGTGGTTTCCCCTCAGTCTGCGGTCGGTCAGCTCCAGGCACTGAGGGCTGCATTTATTTGTTCTAAAACAACTCTTTCCACAGGACTTGGGTTCAGCTGATTGCACCACTGCTATTGATCTGCAGTTTTATAGAAAGCTTGGCTCCCTGTTGCATGCTCTCAGCAAAATTATGCTCGGGGTTAGCGTGGATCTCACAGAACAATAACCTGGAAACGCTGGCAGAGGTTTAAGGTAGCAAAACAGAATGTATTTTAAAAATAAACCTCTAGAATGCCTGCACAACTGAAGTAGTAAAAGGTCATTTATCCCCAGCAAATATCATGCCCACACACTGCTCAGAGATTGGAAACAGGAGTGGAGTGACAACTGAGCATCATCCAGCAGAGATTTCCCATGGCTCCTCTCCCTGACCAGCGCTTCCCATCACCTCAGGACATGGATTTGTGGGAGGCAGAGCTTGCTGACGGCTCCTTATTGGGAATGGTTGTTTTCCCAAACCAGCAAAGTGGGAAGAGCAGAGCTTCCCATGGCCATCCAACCCACCCCAATACAGTGAGCGCTCCAAAGGCCTCGCAGCTCCAAGGGCTGGGGATGATGTAACATCATCAGACATCTGCCAAATAAATAAGCAAGCTCCAGCATGCCTCGCTCCAAACCTGCACAGCAATTTCCATTCCAGAGCAGGAACTTGTACTGGGGTTTAATACTCTCTCCAATATATCCCTTTCCACGAAGAAAATCTGTGCCCGCTGCTCCAGGAACACACGTAATCCTTGTAAGCAGATGTCAGCCTCCAAAGCTGAGAAAATGACTTTGTTCTTTGGGATCGGGGAATTTAAAATGCAAGAAGTTGAAATGTCCTGATGAATTCGGTAACTTAAACCCTGGGAGGAAACACCTGCTCTCTGAACAGCCACCCAGCTGAACACCCGCCGCTGTTTTATCCATCCGTAATTCCACAGGAACAGTCTTTTGCTGGTTGACAATCCAGCAGCCACGGCCAAAGGGCTGGGAAGGAGAGGAGGGAGCTGCCAAGAGCAAACGGCCCCAGTCCCGCCGCACTGCCCCATGCAGCAGCTCTCAGACAAAAACTTCCAAGCTGGTGTTGCTCTGCAAGGATCCACCAAACCCAACAGCAGTTCCACCACCCACCCACCCTGCAGGGACACCAGTTCACCCCAACAGGGATTTGGGGTCAAGGATGCACAGCTACACCTCCCCTCTCCCAGAAAACCACACACAGAAAGAGCAGCATTTCCCTGTTTTTTACAGAAGGTAAAATATGTCTCCGGGATGTCACAGGGAAGAAAAGGCGCAGCCAGGAAAAGAGGATTTTCATCAGAAAGTAAACAACTGAATGTAGTCATTTTTGCAGAGATGGATTTGGTAGAGTCCCACAGGATAAAGCCCTGGATGGAAGAGCCCTTGAAACCTGGTTAATACCCAAGGCTCACCCCCTCCAAGCAGGAGGACAGGTAAGAACTGCAGGAGACCTGTGTGGTCAAACAAGGAGCCTCTGAAAAAATTCAGGCAGAAAAAGGAAGCCTACAGCGGATGAAAGCAAGGAGAGGTAGGCTGGGAAGAACATGGAGAGATTGTCCAAGCAGCCAGGTTGAATGGGGCATGGAGCAACCTGGTCTATGGAGTTTGTCCCTGCCCCTGGCAGGGGAGTGGAACAAGATGGGATTTCAGGTCCCTTCCAACCCAAACCATTCCGTTTCTTGTGCTGGTTGCTGCTTTACCTCAGCAGAGCTGTGTTTCCAGGAGTGAAAACAGACAGAAGCTCAGCTAAACAAACACAGCGTGTCCCACACACCTTGTGCAGCCAGCCGGGCTTGGCTGAAGAGGGGCTGTGTCTATAGGGAGCTCAGGACAGACAGCAGCAGATCAGCAACACTTCTGGGAAATTTTATCCTCTGAAGGATATGGAGATCAGCCTGGAAGTCTCAATTCCTGCTGGCGTGAGTCCTAATGATGGGCAGAGCTGTCGCAGCACCGTGATTAAATCTGCGCTGATAGCCAGGGCTGGGCTGGGCGCTTCCCCTTCCCACCACCCCCGGCGGGGTGGGGAGAGCCCCGGGGAGAGGCTGTGCTGGCCCTGATCCGGGCTGGGGATGCAGCAGCTCCGCAGAGCTTCCACCACCACGGGCTCAGCACAGACGGGCTCAGCACAGACGGGCTCTGCCAGGACGCTCGCACCAAACACTGGTGGCTGCCATGTGTGCCCAAATCCTTCTCCCAGCCCACAAAATCCTTCTCCCAGCCCACAAAATCCTTCTCCCAGCCCCTGCTCCATCACAAGTGTCTGCCCCGAGAGCAGCCCCCTCGGATGTGCGATGTTTCCCCGCCCTGCCTTGCTGGGGCTGAAGAGCACAAGTGATGGACGCACGGCCCATGAGCCAGACCGAGCCCAGACCAGACCAGCAAGACCCCAGGAGAAGCAGATCCCAGATTTGCCAAACCAGAGAGCAACAGTAACAGCAACAGCAACAGCAACAGCCTGCTCCTCTTCCCCATCCTTGAGTCCTTCTTGGGACAAAACCAGGGTGGGGGCAGCCCAGTGTCGGCAGCACTGCAGGAGCCAAACGCGCTGCAGGCGGGGCTGGAGGTGTCCTGTAATTAAACACTGCATCAGAACCCTCACAGGGAAAGAGACCACGGCCAGATTAGGCAGACAAGCTCGGCTATGGCATTTCCTAAGCTTAGCTTGCTTAAAACTGTACTTCAACAATATGTGTTTAACACAGAGCTTGGGATGTGCACAGTTTTTAATGCATCTCTTGAAAGGTGAGCAGAAAAACAAATGAAAGTGTTGCTAAAAAAATTTCATTTTCCCTTGTAAACTAACAGAAGTTCAGCTATAAGATCTTCAAAGAGTTTGTATTTTGTGTGAGAAAAATCTGTGATACCTGACTACCCTCAGGTCAGAGCACTGATGTTTTCTTCCCCAGGAGCTCCAGCCTTCTTAGGGATCTGTTTTGTCTTATCTACAAAAGCCTTTTCTTGCCTTTTTCTGTTCTGGAAGCTCGCAGGGAAACCCCAGCATGCCCAACAACTGCTGTAAATCCCCAGTTCTTTTTCTGATTTAAGCATGGCTGCAGCAGCCCGGTATCATCAGCCGGTACTTATCCTGGAAAACATGCAACTCCAATTCAACAATCCTATTACATGTGCTCCCAGCATTTGTACAGGAGAGATTTAGCTCTTAGCTCTCCATTGCTTTATCTCTTCCTGGGTTTGCCAGGGCAGAAATTATCTCAGGCTATAAACAGGTCATAGCCAAATGCTTCTCCTATCTTTGCTGCAAATCTGGGGGAAAAGTCACGCAGCTGCTGTGAACTGTCCGGCTCCTCCAGTGCTCACCAGGACCCCTCTGGAGCACAGCAGGAAGAGACGGCTGTCCCATCTCCCCAGAATTCCATCTCCACAGCATCCCACCTCTGAGCCATCTGCCAAAAACACAGCCTGCCCCACCAAGGGGTCCCTCGCAGGGGTGTCATGCTCCCAAGGATCACGGTGCCTTCTTCAGAGGTGACAGGTCTGACAGGCTAAAGGGCAAAGAGCCCATCCATGGCTGAGATCCCAGGAGCAGAGATGGCCAAGGATAAAATGAGGAGAAAACAAGGAACATGGACACATCCATGGATGGAAAAACCTACCCTCTCGATGTCAGTGACTTGCCCTAAAGTGGCTGAGCTGGGAGGGTGGATCCAGCCCAGAATACCTTGCTGCTGGCATGGGGACTCATCCCATCCTTTGATCCCCCAAACTCCACAGGCCAGGTGCCCATGGCCCCTCCTGTGCCCTACTCAATCTCCCTGCTTTTGTCAGCAAACTGAGCCAGCACCGAGCCATCCCCATGTCTCAGCAACACACCCACCTCTTGCACAAAAAAATAAAATAAAGGAGAGCCAAACCACTTCTGCCTCATTTACTCCAAGAGCACTGTTCCCACAGGCCTATATCCATGAGCTAGGTGTGCAGTTCTGGAATCACCATCTCCCCCATCTAGCCCTGAAACCCAGCTCTAAGGCTGTGCTCCCATCCACCTGCCAGGCCCCTCTTTCCCTGTGCTACCTGCCCTGTGCTCTTGCCCAACACCTGTCTCTTACCTCACCCCACTTCTCCTCACATCGCACCTCCGAATCGTTCTCGTCAACTCATGCTTTAGTCACCGTTAGCGAGTCCAAACCCCGGCTGTCTTTGCCAGCGAGACGCTTCTATCTCCGTGAGAACATCAGCCTGGCTTCCTGGATTCCTGCTCCCAGAAAGTCTGGGACAGCCCACGGAGCAGGCAGCGCTCTCGAGAAACACCTGCCAGGGCACCAGTGGCACTTGCAGAGGCTTTGGGCTCAGCCTGCAGCAGCTCCACTCAAGGAGCACCAGCTGAGATGTACGTGGAGAGGAAGAGAAGGATGAAGACAAATGGCTGTGTCAGTAAAATCAAGCTGCCCAAAACCACAGCAACTCAGTTCTGGAGCATTAAAAAGTAATTTAAAAAAAAAAATCACCCTGATACTCAAGGATGTAATCTTTTTTCTTTTCTGGAAAATACACCAAGAGAAATAGCGAGCAGGTCACAGCCCCAGCCATGCTCCACCAACACCACTGAAGCTGCTCACAAGAATTCCTTCTGTTTTCCCCAGCAGCCTCTGAGGCAAATTGCTGTTTTGGCTTCTAGGAGAACAGCCCACCTTGCCTCGGGAGCACAGCATCCAAACACACACAAGGGGCCACTCTCACTAACAAACACCGAGTTTCACTCACGACATCGCCCTACAAGAAAAGAAAGGCCTACAAGATGCCTGGGAATGATCCCAGCTGGAAAACATCTCCTCCCCATCCTTGCAACACCCTGAACTCCTCTGGCTGTGCTGCTTGGCTCTGCCCCCATGGTCAGAGCCCGAGGTGTGGCGGCTGCAGCCCCTCACCCCTGACCCACAGCTTCCAACATCCGCTTCTCCTCCTCCCTCCCATTTCCATCTGTCCCTTTCTCAGCAGCCAACAAGCCCAGCCTTTGTCTTCCCCTCCTTGCAGCTCTGATCCCCGTGCCCTCTCCCCACCCTGCTCCCCCTGCTCCCCACTGCATTGTGGCATCCAAACACTGCAAAGTTCAGGAACATGTAAGAGTTTCAAGAGGGAAAATTTTTTAAAAATAGTCCTTGAGTGTGTGCTGAGTGTTTTTATTTCAAACAGAGCTTGCACCTGATGCAGACACCGGTGACTGTGGGCACACTCCTCACCTCACCTGTCACCCAGCTCGCCCCACACCACCTGCCTTCCTCATGGAAAACCCGGACTGGGGTCTTTGCCTTCGGTTTCTGCTCTGCAAGAAACTCTGCAGGGCAACAAAGCGTTGCAGAAATGTCTCCTGGCTGAGCAGGCTCTTCTGCCCTCACGGCACCGTGCACTTCCTCCCACAGGTACCTCTGGAGAGCCCCTCCCCAGGAGATCCCCGGACAAAGCGCCGCAGGTGCAGATCAAACAGATCAAAGAGGGAAACCTCCCCTCTGCCTTCACTTCAGCTTTGCCTTCCAATCAGCCTCTCTGATGTGCTGCTTCTCTTTCATTACCGCTCCTTTTGCCTCCTGGTCCTGTCCACGGCTCGGGCCTTCCATTACGCTGCTCCATCACCAGGAATATTTTATCAGCACCTGCCCAGCCCCTCTCTCCCCACAGACTCAACTCTTTGCACCTGCTCCCCCCACGACACTTTTTTCCAGTCCAGGTGACGGCTTTCTCGGTGGTGGGGCTGCGACACCTGAGCTGTTCCAGGACTGAGCACACCCCTCGTGGCAAAGCCCCGCTCTGGAAACAGCACAGCAGCAGCCAGGAAGGTGGCAATCTGCACCAGATCTCTGTTTATACACATACACACACACAAAAACGCTGCTAAGTGCTTTTTGAGAGGGAGGTGGGACCGGAGAGCTCCTCTAACCTACACAATCCTACCATTCTGTCACTTTCTTGTAAACAAAATAATCCAGGCTGGAGCTGGAAGCTGCTGCTCACTTGACAGCACAGCAGAGAGGTCTTGCAGCTCTGCGTCCTCTCGGCTGTGACATTTCCCTTCTCAAATCAATCACAATTCAGACAAGACAGCACAGGTCTCTTTCTGGTGCTCTGCCTCTGGAAATCCTCCCGTAAGGAAGGAGATAATTGCACCTGCTGAAGGCTGAGGAACATCACCACAGTGTAACGTGCTATTATTGTAGCACCTGGAGAAATTGGATAGAGAAACCACCGGTGAAAGTCCCCACTGCTCAAAAAATACTTCGTGCCTTTGCCTTTCCCCAGTGCTTTCTGACAGGGGAAGGAGGGCTCGTTTCTGGAGACCGGCTATTTAAATTTAATCTATAATTTTATTTGGCAGCTTGTTCCTGGCCCAGACGTGTCCCTGCCTTCCACTGGCATTTTCCAAAGGAGCAATTCTGCCCCTGGAAAGTGGGGAGCTCCCAGTCAGCAGCAGGAAGAGAGAGATGATGTTTGGTTTGACAATGAGACTGTCAGTGGGCTCTGAAATGTCACTCCCACACCTCGCAGATGCACTTGGCTCATCCCTTGTTTTAGAGGAATGTACTGAAGCTCCTTTTGCAACTGATACAAAATGTTTCACCAGGCTGGAGCTTTATTTTGAAAAAAAAAAAAAAAATCTCTTCTTCCCTTTCCACTGAAAGGCATTTTAATTAATTCTCTTGAACATATTTAAACTGTTCCATCGTTTTTGAAGACGCTTTTGCAGGGACAAACCGCGTCCTTAAGCAAAACCCATATGGCACCAAGCTGAACTAAAAAAGCCCCAAAACAGCACAAAAAAGCAAAGTGATACTTCAAGAAGGTGGATCCTCCACCTATCATCATTCTTGTCCCTGACTTTGCCAGAACTTTTATCTGTGAATGGCTCTGGAAGGATAACCAGGACAAATGTTTGTATAATGGCAGCTTGACAGTGTAACTTGTTTGGAAACAAGCATGTAAGATAAATCACAACTGGAATGACAGGAAAAAAAATACATGAGAGGAGACACCAAAAACCCGTGGGAGAAAGATAACACAAGTTCCACAGAGTTCTGGTATCTTATCTTACAAATGAGCCCATCATTTCAGTACCAAAAATAATCTGTTAGATGAGCTTTTAATTTTAGTTTCAATTTTCAATCCATATAAAAATTGTCCCAAAAAATCCTTCGCATTCTTCACATCCTCTTTACCCCTTCACATTTCTTGCTCCTCTCTGGCCAAATGCAGGTGGAAAAGGAGGAAAGCCTCACAAAGCAGCCTAACTTCACTGTACCCTGGATCCTGGATATATCAAAATGTGGATGTAGAAAGCAAGATTTATTTCTGAGTTAATATTTCAAAAATAAAGCTTTGATTTTTATCCTGTGGCACCTAAACCTCTCTTCCTTGCAGTCCTGACACCGAATTCTGTGGAAATTGGACTGGGCTGTGACATTTGCCAAGGGCCCAGGTCTATATGCCCATGTGCTGCTCTTCAGCTTCACCACTAAACATACTGGATTTGTCTCTCAGGGCTGGAACAACTCCATTTACTCTCTGTCCCAACCAAGTCTAAAAGTGGACTTGGTGAGTTGATTATTCGTCTTGAAACTAAGGCAATGATCACTTTATCATTGGCAATAAAACCAGCTTGTTTTTAGAACTCGTCTCAGAACTCAGCTCTGTAAATTGCGCTTCTGTTTCCACAGGAGGCTGAATTTCCTTCTTGGACAAAACCAGTTACATACCAACATTACCTGTATGTACACACGTTTCAGCCCATGGACTGGCTGCTGATCTTGGGCTGGAGAAAGGAGGACAAGCACACCCCACACCAAATCCTGTGCAGTTGTTCTCCTCCATTACACAAATACTTGGCAGGCTTCCAGTGTAAAATTTATGCACTAAAATTAGCTCTCACAATTGCAATCAATTGCAACAATCAAGCATAAGTAATTCCAGGGAAAGGGGAAAAAAATGGTGAGCGTGGCAAACAATGCCAGAGCACTGCAGTGGTTCCTCCATGGACCCATCCTTGAGTCCAGCAGAGTTTTCCTGCCTGCTGTCCGTAGGGCTGCAAACACAGCCTGTGACCACAGCAATTTCTCACCAAGCAGGTTCTGGGGCCTGGCAGGAGGCAAGTTTCTCATTTTGGGACATTCTCTTGTTGGCACACTCTCCCCATCCCAGGGAATGCTGCTGGGAAGGGACCCTGGAGACTCTGCAGGGGAGAGGATGCCCAGGGAGGGGAGGTGCAGCTCCGCAGGTCCCCATGGAGCCACAGGGCTCAGGGACAACACAACCCTGGCTCTGTAGGTTCTTCCCAGGATGAATCCCACCTCCAGCTCTGGCTGTGGGGCAGCCAAGCACCTTTCCAAGAGGGGCAGGCAGGAATGGGGCTCCAAAGGCCCCATCACGATGTGCACAGCACCACTTCACAAACAGGAGCCTCATTTTCTCCTCGTGGGGTGGGGTGGGGTGGGATTAAGGGTTAAAGACACCTAAGCAACCACCCCAAGGCATCAGGAACAGCCCTCGGAAGGAGATTTCCATGGGTTTTAAGACAACTCCACAGTGCTTTGGTGCATCCACCAGTTTTCACCCCACCCTGTGATGTGCTCGGCACACACAGCCACGGTACAGTGCCAGAGCACAGCTTTGTGCAGGTTTTTTCCCCCTCCTTGAAACAACTCATGAAACTCCTAATAAATGTTACATTGTTTGGAACGAAAGGCAGAAAATGTATATAAACTCCTGGCAACCAAACACATATGGCAGGAATGTGCTGGAGAATACAGAATGCTCCAGAGAGCACAAGTAATTACAAACCCTCCCTGGGTAATTGAGTGTAAATATTACAGCTGATGGCTTCTTCTCTCCCACACACAAACACATCAATGCCTGTCCCCCCCACCTTCATCTGGGCTGTCCTCTGTCTCCTTACACCAACAATCTACATAACTTCTGGCCCCTGAGAACCTACATCTTGCATGTCATCACACATTAAAACTGAATTACCTGCCACTGTTTCCATTGCCTTCTGGGGTTTGGGCTGGATTTCTATTTTAAACAGGTCGCAGCTGTATTATACAGCAGTAGGGATAGATAAACAAGCAGATGGTGTTAGAGGCACATTTTAGTTTTGCAAGGAGTACAAGAAGCTTGCACGGTACAGCCTGATCAAACCAGCAAAGCCCTTGGTGCCACAGAATTGTCTCCTTTCCTCAGTTCCTAACTGCGGTTGCTCTTCTGACCCACACAGATCCCATCGAGGCAAAACAAGCATAAACTCATAATCCTTTGTATCACCTAAACGCTATTTTAAACTCAAGCACGCTGAGAACATTTGGGATTATTTCATGTTTTACAGGAGAGTATTTACACTTTCAGTGCAACTGCAAATGATAAAAGTTATGCATAAAATGCAGGGGTGAAGTCAAGTTATTTTAAAATTCCTCATTTTGAGTTGGCATCAAGAGCAAAAAACATTTAGGGAGAGATTTCTGAAAAATATGAGCTACAAGGGATAGTTTTAAATATAGCAAAAATGGAGATGTCTTGGGGAAAGGATCTGGGGGAAAATGAAGCTGATAATCAGGAATGGTGGATGTAACAACACACCAGGCTGCAGAACACTCTCCAAAAACTACGGAAAGATAATCTTTGCAAAAAGCTTTGCCACAGCAGAGGATGATCACTGAAAAATTCTCTACAAATCTCACAGTGCTGTGGAAATGCAATGATATCCCAAACACAGGAATCTTCTTAGACTGGACAGACAGGGAAAAGAAAACGGCCACACTCCAAAAGAATCTTGAAATATTTCCTGTGCTGAGTTCCCCATAAACAAGAGAGCAGCAGAGACTTTGTGTAGAAGTGTTCCCAGAAAGGAGAGCCCTCCTGGAGTGGCTGCCCTGCTCCTCAGGAGGCTCCTGTGGTGCCAGGCTGCTCCAGGGGCTGAGGGGCCACGAGCAGCCTCTTCAGCAGGAAATTCCAAAGCTGGCACAGCCAGCCTGGCACCACAGGTGTGCCCAGGCAGGTGACTGCTCAGGTAACAGCCCAGAAACACACTCACACACGTGGATACACAGGAGGAACGCTTGGGCTTCGAAGGCATTTCCCCCCAGTGTGAAAACACCGCAGGAATTTCTCTCCAGCATCGCTCATGCACAAAGTCAATCCACTCGTGGTGATTTCTGTCCCATCCCACCTCCAGAGACCAGTCTACAGGCTCTGGGCGCCCTGGGAGAGCCCAGAGACACGGCCTGAGCTTCGGAGAGGCTCTGCAAGCCCGGCAGGAGCTATTTTCAGAGATCTCTCTGGTTGCTAGGGCAAGCTCCCAGCGATGCGCACCATCCAGCAGGCAGGGTCTGGTGTGCCAGTCAGGAGAGGGGGAAGGAATTGAGAGGAGAGATGACTAAAGCAGGGGAACGTGAGAAACCAAACAAAATGCCAGGCTGGGGAGAAAAACATGGCCGTGGCTTCCATCAGCACTCAGCTGAACTCCTACGTGAAACAAGCCGGGCTGGACTGAGCCAGCAGAGCCCAGAGCGGCTTGAAAGAAATTTCCAAAGGCTGTACAAGGCCTCCTGCTGCCCCCCAGCAGGATTAACTCTGTCCAAACACCACTTCTGAGCCAGAGCATGTGTTCATCCAGCTCTCCTGGCCCGCTAGTCCTGGTCCTTTACACGAGGCAGTCAGCAAGGCAGAGAGGAAGCACTTAGTCCTCAATTGCACACACCAAGTCTCCAGCAAAATTAGGAAATCGCTGCAGATGCTCAAAACCCCACAAATAACTGATGGATCAGGTTTCTAGGAGCTGTATGCACGGACAGCTTCTCCTTTTCAAAATTACTGGAGCTTGATTTAAACCAGCTTCTTACACATCTGGATCGTCTTACGTAGTTTACAAAAGACCATGACAGTTTTCTATCCATTTCTTTCTCTTTTTCTGAGCTTTCAGCTCAAAAAATATCCTTAGAAAGTTAACGGGGCAAAAGTGGTAAAGAGAGGACACGGCTGTGGGTGGTATAAACTCTGTTCCCTTTTCTCCACAAACAGTGGAGAGACTCATACAATAATCTCACTTAGGGTTCTAAACAACTCAGTTTTGAAAAATGAGGTTTAAACACCACTGAAATCTAAGACCATAAGGAGAAAAACACATGTGCACATGGACTTAAAGAAAGCAAACAGCTTTTCAAAACAGAACTCCTCTGACACACTCCGAAAGAAAGTGGTTTTTATTTAAGCCATCATCAGCTGAAGGGCAGGAGAAGGGCTCCAGCACATGTCAGCAAGAACACCCACTCCACACAGGCAAAAACACTGGCACAAAAGTAAACTAATCACTTCCTAAGATGCTAAGATGCCGTTATAAATTTTTATTTTTATATATCTCCATGGGATATTTGCACATATCCACGTACCACAGTGTAGGGGTTTTTTAAAGTACCTTCAGAATAGAATTCAGTCACAGGGCAGCACACCTGGAGAGAAAAGATTAAAGGGGAAGACATGCTCTAAACCCATGTGGAACCCCCCACGGTCAGGAGACCCATCCTTACTGACAGAGATCCCTGAAGGTCTCTTCCAACCTTGATGATTCTGCAATTCCCTCCTCTACTTCCCACTGGAGGAAACACGGGTTAATAAACATTGGGAAGGAACATGCCTGTAGCATGACTAGGATGTGTAAATGGCTGGAAGTTTCCTGGAGCACCAGGAAGCTCGTGGGGAGAACACAGAACGCATGATCAGGGAAGGAGCATGGAAGGTACCGGGAAGTCTGAGATATTTTGGGGGAGATACACCCACGGGCTCACCCCATCTCCTGACAAGCCCTCTGAGCTTAAAAGGCACTTTAATCTGCCTCAGATCCATGTAAACAAAGATCATAGGAACAACTGCCTATAGCAGCCTGGGAAAGGGGAATTCTGGTATCAGCTTTCAGTGTGCAGCTTCATGCTGGAGAGCAGGGAGGAGGCGGAAGAGGGGAGCAAAGGAACCACGCTCAGCATCACGGCTGGACATGAAGAGGCCTGTTTCCTCTGTTCTGCAGGCCATGAGGATAATTAATCCCCTTACAGAGCCACCAACCCGTGTCAGGCAGCACAGATAACCAGGACCCCGCTCCTCCACGCTGCACACGGGACGTGCTCCGTGCTGCGGAGCAGCCTCAGTGCCCTGCTCAGCGCTCCGGGGACAGCGAGGGACAGTCACCCCTGTCAGCCTGGGAGCCCTGCACATCTGGGATGAGGAGGAAGCTCAGTGCCCGAGGCACAGCTGCCCTGGGACCCTGGGTCACCCCACCCCGACGCTGCCTGTGCCTCTGCAAGAGCAGTGGAGTTGATGCAAAGGTCAGCCTGAGCTGCTGCACTTCTGTTTCCAGCTCCCCTCCCCGAGCTGCAGAGTTTCTAAATTAATCTGGGTCTTTGGGCTTGTCGGCTTTTATTGCCATTTCTTAGGGCAAAGCCCAGCTTTCACGGCACGGCCTGCACAGCTGAAATCCCCAGACAAGTTCACTGAGTGCTTTTTGCAATTCTCCTTTGCCCTTACTCATCCCAGTGAACTCCCTTAAGTGTCTCCTAAAAACCTCAGGAAGGAAAGGCGCTTAGTCTCCCCCTCATCCCCGCTCCCTGGAACATTTTAATCAGGAGGCGGCCACCGGTTCCCCCCCGGGAACAGCCCTGCTTTGTAGGATTGTGCTCCACCGGTCACACCAGGGGGTCAGCCTGCACCAATCCCCCCTCCCCAAATCCTGACCTCCCGACTTGAGGATGCCAGAGGGCAAGAAATTCTGAATTCTGCTTCTGTGCAACAAAGCGTTCTTAAAGGGAAAATTCCTCCTTTTTTTTTTTTTTCTTCCTAAATCCTTTACAAGTCTGGGAGAATTGGGATTGTTCAGCCTAGAGAAGAGAAGGCTTCGGGGTGATCTAATTGCAGCCCTCCAGGACCTGAAGGAGCTGCAGGAAAGATGGAGAGAGACTGTTTAAAAGGGCCTGGAGTGACAGGACAAGAGGGAATGGCTTCCCACTGCCAGAGGGCAGGGATGGATGGGATCTTGGGAAGGAATTGTTCCGTGAGAGGGGGGGGAGGCCCTGGCCCAGGGTGCCCAGAGCAGCTGTGGCTGCCCCTGGATCCCTGGCAGTGCCCAAGGCCAGGCTGGACAGGGCTTGGAGCAGCCTGGGATGGTGGAAGGTGTCCCTGCCCATGGCAGGGGTGGCACAGGCTGGATTTCAGGTCCCTTCCCACCCAAAGCAGTCTGTGACTCTGTGATCTGAGTGTCTGCTGCCCCACAGCAGAAATCATCCTGTGCCCACCAAAATCAGGCAGGAATTTACTGATCCCCTCTCAGACACTACAGGGACTGAGCCAAAGTCTGGAAACCTGCACTGGCTGTCCCGTGACAACACCTCCCTTAGTTTAGTTTCACTTAAGTACAGGTGAAGGAAGAAGAAAAAAATAAAAAAAGGCATTTAACTAATAACTGCAAACTTTGTGTCAAACTAATCCGGGCGCTGCACTGGGGCAAGAGAGCACGGTAACCACGCAGACACAACCCAGCACGCCCTCCTGGCAGGATCAGCTGCTCAGATCCAACAGCTCACATCTGTCAGCGCTGGCAATTTGCAACTGGACAGTCTCAGGGAGGGCTGATTCACGGCTGCGCTATGGAATCTCCATGCCTTCGTTTTACGTTGGCAGCTTCGTACTGAGGGAAACCCTGAGGGAAAACCAGGGAACAGGAGAGTGGGGGCAGGAGAAAGGAGAAAGGAGCTTCTCTCAGACATGCCCAGGGCAAGGAGAATCCTCGGGAGGATGCTCCCTTTCCAGTGGGGCTTCAGCTTTATCCAAAACAAAGCGGGCCTCCACATTCCCAGGAAATGCTGCCAAGTGGGAGCTGATGCAGTGACACCGTCCAGAGCCCCAGAGAGCCGCGGGGTCACACAGCCCTGCAGAGACCACCGTGGCCACAGCAGGGATGGGGCATTGCCATCCATCCTCCTTCCCTCTCTTCTTCTCCTCCAAAACAGAACGGTGAGGGCCGTGCAGCATCTCCAACGCTGCTTCCACGCTCCTCCCTGCACAGTCCTGGTGCCACAGGCAGAGACCAGCAGCCTTCACAGGGCCAGACTGCCAGGAGACACCTGTGCCCCACCAAAGCACACCAGCAGGCCCAAGGACACGCACCTGAGTGGGCATGGGGCAGTGCCAGCCACGGGAAAATCCCAAATCTTCCACGGGAGGGCAAGCCCAGCACTAGCCCGGGGCTCAGGGACACACTGGAGAAACCCCCTCCTTGAAAGGAGCTCCTTGGACTGCTGGAAATGCGGTGCTGCCAAGCTTCAGGCATCCAAAGCACGAGGTCTACTTCATACCTGGGGTATTCTGAGGGGGCTTTTCAGTGGGTTGGTATTTTTAACTGTTGCTGGGTCCATGTGACAAATTTTAAGCATGTGAGACTCGAATCCTCATGAATAAAGAGGCAGAGAAAAGGGGGGGGGTGTGGTGGGACACACATGATGCCACAACAGAAACCCACACGTTTAAACTATAAAAACCTAAGAGGAAGGATAGCACAGAAGTTTTATCCCAGGAGCAGCAAAGCCTTATTTTTTTCTTTCTTGAAAACATCTCAGTCACTGAAGAAAGGAAAAAAAATAAAATAAAAGAATGGAGTCATGGTCTGATATGTCATTCGTACTTACCTTGCCAAGATCTTGCTTTCCAGAGGTCTAACAGCTCCTAGGCGAACACAGCAGCTCCAGAGGAACAGAGTTTGTCAGGACTGTCTGCAGAGATCCCTGGACAGCAGAGGGGCTGAGTTCTCCCTCTGGGTAGTCCCATTGACAACAGATTTCAGCCTTCACGGTTGCTCCACTTGGCTTCTCCGTGGCAGAAGGGTCTGGAGAGGAGTCACCGTGGGAGGAACCTGCACAGAGAGCAAACACGGGGCTGACACAGACCCCGTGGCACTGCGGGCCCGGCGTTTATGCAACGTTCATGACTGGTGCTCAGTTATGAAGGAGAGCTTGCCATGGAAACTGCAAGGAGCTGGTTTGTTTGAGGCACAGAGCCCACGTTTCAAGTGAGAGCTGCTCACAGGCAAACATCTGAACCGCACTCAAGGCTTTGCATTCCCATGGGCTCCCCAGAAAACAGGCAGTCCCACCCAGAGGCTCCAGCACGCTTCCAAACCAAGACATATGGAATTGTTCCTCCCTTCAGCTAGAGCCAGGTGAAATGAAGGAATGGATCCTCCACTGGAGGGTTTGGAAGGAAATCCCCAAGGGACCACGCAGGCTTAGCAGGCTGCCAGCCCACATCAGCTCCCGAACTGCGGAGCCTCGGGGCCCAGTCCCTGTCCTGCAGGGCCCGCGGTCAGCCAGAGCGACCCAGTAATCCAATGAAGGTGTTCTGAGGATCCAGAAACCACATGGATGCAGTGGGACCAGGGGAGGGACTCACGGATCCTCATGAGTCCCTCCCAACTCCAGATATTCCATGATTCTGTGATCATTCCTTCTGAACACAGCTGGGTGGCCAAGGCTGGGTGCCCTCCCTCCTGTCCCCGCCTGCCCATCCCACCAGGTGCCCAGCTCCAACGAGGATCCATCCCACGGAAGCAAACAAACAATCAAACAAACATGCACAACTCCAGGAGAAAACACCCATTCAGCTTTAAAGGTCAGAATCTCCAGGAAGAGAAGGGAAGTGCAATTTGGGAAAAACCCCACCACGGCAAGAAGGGGATTTGTGGGTAAAGCAAGTGTTTAAACTGCTGGTGGTTTTCACATGCCTAAGAAATGAGCATGGCCAAAGGGCTAAAAACACATTTTAGGAAACTTTCTAGCTGGACTCTGGTTTCTGCTGAGACAGGAGGTCATGACAGACCCAAACCCAGAGCAGGAGCCACCGATGGATTTGTTCGTGGGTGCAAAAGCCCAAAACCACAAAACCATCACCTCAGCTCCCATGCTGGAAGCCCAAACAGCATCATCTGAGAGCTGGGAAAACAACAAAATGAAAGAGAAAAGGCTTATAAATGCCATTGCTCTGGAAAATTAGAATTCTTAATAGGAAAGTAAACATAAGGCTTGTTCTATATGATGATAACTATCAGCATGTCAGGGGTTTCATGGTTTCTCCATTATCATAGCAAAAGCATCTTGCTGGAACTGCAGGAGTTAAAAATGCAGAACATGCTGACTTCCCAGAGATAACTCTGCAAACAAGGAGTGACAAGGATGCACTTCTACCACTGATTTCTTTCCTGAATAACTTTATCAGCACTTCCACTCTGCAGGGAGATCCAGATGTTTTATCAAGATGGATTTACGATCCAAGTTTGAAAGCGTGACAGGTTGAGGAGCTGGGCATCAACCTCTTGCTTAGAAAACTCCTGAGTATTATCCAAAGGGATTCTTTTGCTCTGTGTGCTGAATGAAGAGGAGGCACCAATGAAATGTTTGCCAGGCTCCCAATCCCTGCGTGAGCGCGGCCAGCAGCTGCACAGGCCCAGACAAAATCCTCGGCAAACACAACATTTTTGTACCCTCTCCACGGATGATCAGCAACAGAGCCCAAAATGTCAAAACCCGACTCTTAATTACCGAAGTCGGCACTTAATGGCTCCAATTACAATTTCCACTGATTTCTGAAAATTGGATTCTCCACTACACTTGCCGTGTTTAAATGAGTTTCTTACCTCGTTTGTGGTAATTATACTCTGACAAACTAATTTAAAATACAGTAGAGATTTCTAAAATACTACTTAAAAATAGTGAGGCTTTAAGAACAAAATATTGCTTAAGCCTCCCCCTTTCCATGTTTTTTTATCACACTCCTTTCAGGGCTTTCAGGAAAGCTGAGGGTTAAAAGATGAGAGATACAAAGGACAGTATTTTGTCAAAACGCCATCAAAGGGTGTTTGACAAGTAGGGAAATAGTGTTTTATTTCTGTGATAGAAACTCGCGGTCTTATCCCCCTGTATCACAGAAATTAACTTCTCCTTTTATCCTAAATCCCACCAGAAGTTGCTCTTCTCAGGCTCACCACGAGCAGAGCAACAGAGGACCCCAGCAAGAAGGAGATTCATCAGGAAGGAATAAACACATTTCTGGCACAACTGGCAGCTCTGTATCTCACCTGCATGCTGGCACCTACCAACAAAACTTTGGGGTGAGCCTGGATTCTGCAGGACGCAGCTGCACCCAACTTGGGGATGCCTCCCCTTTATCAGGGAATTGTTTTCAAGCTCCTGTTCATAATTACTAAAAGAAATGGAAAAGGACAGGCGAGTCCATTTCAAGAAATTAAACCACCACAGAAAGAACACACTAAAATGTGGTATTTCAAAGCTCATATGAAACAGAGAGCGGCAATTTCTCCAGAGTATGCCCTTTCCACGCATTTTTATCCCAAAAAAAAGGAAGGAAAAGCCACTAACACCCCCTGATCCCTTCACCGACCTCCCAACTCCAAGATCTGGAGCACGGAGCTGCAGCAGCCTGGCAGGAGCCACGGGAGCTGTCAGACGTCCACAGGAGCTGTGGCAAAGCTGAGGTGGCTGTGCCAGACAACACCGACACAGGAGTGAGTCCCAGCACCTGGACAAGCTCCTCCTGATCCCTGCAGGAGCAGAGCCATTGCAAGAGCCAGCAAGGACATGACAAAAGCCACCTGAGGGGAAGGTACAAACAGGGTTTCAGTTTCTGAGGGATCACAGCTGCCCCAAAGGAGCGATGACAACTCTGGATGGACACTGGGGTGCCACCCTCCAGCTCCTCCTGGGGACACAAAGGCCCCAGCAGCTCAGCACAGCTGGAGAGGAGCACAGAGCAAACCTGAGCACGTGTTCACTGCGCACAGTTAACTCAGGAGGATGCACAGGGTCACGTTCCCACTCTGGCACAGGGATAGAATATGCCCCTGGCACAGCTGCTCCTTGCAGCAATACTTTTCCATTCTGCTCGTTTCTGCTTTATTTCCATTCTCGTCTTTCACAGGCACCCGTTACTCAGCAGTGGTTGTAGGATTTTATGTTCACATATGGTTTAAAGAGGTGGCTGTTTAATGTTCCCTATATGTAAATAACTACATGCTGCTCCAGTCCCTGCTGAGCAAGTGAAGGAATGATTAGATTATAAATCTCCAGCACAGAAACATGTCAGGTTGGTTTTTATCTACAAACACATTAGAGCTTACACTAAGTTACATTTTCTATCTTCCCTTTTACCCGCAAATTCCCATTGCTTTTAATGAGCACACAAAGCAACCAGCAACAGGAAAAATGATCCCAGAAAGCAGGAGTCCAGGGGAGCAGCCTGGGGCAGGGTTTTGGCCACCACGGAGCGCAGCTGAATCCGGAATGGCAATTCCAAGGGTTGTGTTGTGGATGCCTGGGAACCCCCACAGCCGAGTGGGGAGCAGGAGCCCTGACCCCTGTGCTGGCACTGCTGGGGCACCTCCAGTGCTGCGTCTGTTCTGTGCCGTCACTCCAAGAGAGACCCTGGGGGCTGGAGAGACTCCAGGGAAGGGAACGGAGCTGGGGAAGGGGCTGGAGCAGCTGAGAGAGCTGGGAAAGGGCTCAGGCTGGAGCAAAGGAGGCTCAGGGGGAACCTTGTGGCTCTGCACAGCTCCTGACAGGAGGGGGCAGCCAGCGGGGTTTGGGCTCCGCTCCCACAGAACAGGGACAGGAGGAGAGGGAACGGCCTTAGGCTGGGCCAGGAGAGACTCAGGTTGGACATCAGCAGGAATTTCCTCATGGAAGGGGTTGTTAAACATAGGCAGGGGCTGCCCAGGAAGGTTCGGAGTCCCCATCCCTGGAGGTGTCCAAGGAGGGGCCTGGACATGACACTCAGAGCTCTGGGCTGGTGACAAGGTGGGGATCAGTCACACCTTGGACTCGATGGGCTCAGAGGTCCCTTCCAGCCTCCAGGACTCTGTGATTCTGAGCCCAGGGAAAGGCCCCATGGGATAACATGGCAACTCCAGCCCCCCTCCACAGGAGCAGGAGTTGCTGCACAGGGAACCAGCCTCACCCTGAGCCAAAACCAAGCACGGGAAAATCACGGAATCACAGAATGGTCTGGGTTGGAAGGGACCTCACCCCCTGCCATGGGCAGGGACACGTCCCAGCAGCCCAGGTGGCTCAGCAGAGCAGCACAGCATGGTCGGAGCCAGGAGGGCAAACACCTGCATTTCACATGACTCTGCTTTTCCTGTATTTGTGGCATAACCCCGGCGCTGCTGCTGGAAACCAGAACGTGTTTTTCAGTGTAATTTATCATCTGTTTCACATGGCTGACAGTATTCATTTCAAATCAAAGCTCCCAGGCCAAGCACATTAAAACTATTTCTGTTTTTCAGAAGTGAATGCCACGAGGGCTAGGAGCAACATTAACATATCCACTCACATTTCCAGCCTGTCCGGTATCAGAAACCAGCATGGAGAGAATAATCTTTTGAACTTTCCAAGGTGCAGAAACAATCTTTAAATAAAGAGCAGATACAGAATTCCTTGCTCAGCTGGTCTCCCTTCCCTGCTGAGCCACAACAGACCATAGGAAACACCCCTGCTCCTGATATTCCCAGGCCTTGCAGAGCAAGGAAAGCAAGGCAGAAAGCTCTCCCTGGCTCCTGGGAAGACATCCTACAGCCACAAAAAATAGAACACCTCCATCACAGGCACCCCCAGGCAGCCCGTGCAACCCACAAAGGCACCAGAGTCACTCAAGTGCCACCACAAAGGTGCCAGGGCTTCCCCTGCAAGCACCTGCCTGAGTGGCGGGTGTAGAAATCCACCTCTGGTGGAGAACAAACGAGCAAAACCAGGGAAAGGCTCACAAGGCAGAAATGAAGATGCTAATCAAGGAGGCAGGATGGAAGGAAAAAAACCCTTTGGCCTGTGTAGGCAGGCAGCTGATAGCCTGAAACTGGGTATTAATTCAATTTATACAACTGCAGTCCAAGCTATCAAGTTTGGGCATAGTCCCTCTGTAGTGAGGAGTCACTGGAGCGACTGCAAGAGCTACAGGATCCAAAAGATGCTCCAGACCAACACTGCAGAACGAGGATGGGAGGAACCCCAAAGCTGCTCAGCTTTGCCTTTTCCCTCCCCATCCTACTCCCACACTCTCCCATTTCACTGATGAGGAATCCTTGCCCAAACCCAGCCCCTGTACCCGATTTCTGCTGACCTAAAGTTATCCTGCAGTAGATGATGGATCTCTTCCTACCCCAGCAGCCTCTGCTGCCTGGCACTGCTCTGCATATTAATGATCCCTAGTGACACCTAAAAGCCTCTGCAAAGTCTCACATATGGATTTTACCACTTAGTCTGAAGCCATAAAGAGCCAGCAATGGCAGAGTGTGTTTAATGACCAAAACCAAGCAAGGAAGGCATTCATTAAGACATCATCTGACTCTTGTGGAAAGGGGCATTAAGATGATTTTTCTCCTGGACCGGTGGTGGGAGGTGAGAAAGGTGATGAGTAATATTAGTTTGAAAGGGATCTTTAAAATATGCATTATTTAAGTTGGCAGGGAATAAGTCTGTTCAGTGGAAGCAGGGGAGGGGGGGAAACAGTCAGGGGAGTGAAGGGAAAGAGCTGCCTGCCCGTGACATTGTCAGCTTTGGACAGTGATGGAAGATCAGTCCTCAGGAATATAAATCACCTTCAGCCAGGGCTCCTGGAATGCACTGCTTCCCGTGACTGCTGAAGAGGCACTGTCAGCTGATCCTCACCTCTCAAGATCACGATGACGACTGGGGAGGGGACAAGGCTGAAAAGAGGGGTTAATTAAACAAAGAGGCAAATAGGCAAGAGACTTGAGGAATTGATTAGACAATGAAAGTAAATGACTTGGCAGAACAAGCCTGATATCACATCCAAGAGATGCAGCGCTCTTCTAGTGATTGATATTCTCACTGGATGTTCCTGCAGCAATGGGGAGTGCTGGGACATTTATTGGGGTAAATGAAATCACAACCCAGACACCTCCTTTTCTGCTCTGTGCAAGGAGAAAAAGCTGCCAGGGATCTCTTCATCCAGAAACCGACGCACCAAGGACTTAGGAAA
The DNA here is from genome assembly GCA_013397935.1 of Dasyornis broadbenti. Taxonomy (NCBI): domain Eukaryota; kingdom Metazoa; phylum Chordata; class Aves; order Passeriformes; family Dasyornithidae; genus Dasyornis; species Dasyornis broadbenti. The sequence continues at coordinate 75,364 of VZRN01004714.1, read as the reverse complement.
ACGATCGCTTTGCCAAGATGAGGCTCAGAAAAATGTATTCGTCAAGCTTCCGTGGCATTTGTCATTTGCTTGCTTGGAGGAACATCAACATTCACACAGGTGAGCAGAACACCAGCGTCCTTCCTCGTTTCTGCTCTCTAGCCAGACTCCATGTGTTCCACTCTCCCATGCAGATCTATTTCTGTTTGTTTGGGAAGTCACATGGCCAGGGGAAGGCCCAGAGCCTTGGGAAAGAACACATGTCAAACACAGACCATGCCTGTGTTACTCATCCAAAGGATATTTAATGTTTTTGTAAGATACCGGTAAAGAAAAGAGACTTCAGTCTAATTTCAAGTCTTGAATCATTGTGTTCATGAGGTCAAAACTACAGCTGGTATAAATTTACTTCCCACCACCATCAATCCCAGAGTTGTAACTCTGAACTATTCCATCCGGCTGAGCAGCGACGGTGCAGACTGCCCTGCATTTTTAACCTTGATTATACATAATTGTTAATCACTGACCCATTCTCTGGCCGTCCTGGTTGCTAAGCAACTTGGTTTTGTTCCAGATACTTTTAAAAGCTGGTTAAGAAACGGCCAAAAGTCAACAGAGTGAGGACTGAGGCTGTTGGGGACAGACCCTGTCAGAAGCGAGGCAGGCTCACCCACACCTCTCCCCAGGGTGTAATAAAGCTCTCAGCAATAACACCTTGGGACCTCGGCAAGCCCCTCCGAGCAGCCCCAAGGCTCGCACACCTCCCAGGGAAAACCAGGCTCCTCATGGGAACGTAATTACCCTCCCAGGCAGGAGGGCAGGGACTTTCAGAGACCAATGATTAAAAATAATCAGGTTGAATTAATCAGGTGAGGGGAGAAATTGTCCAGCCCGTGTTTCTGTGCCCATGTCACCCCTCACCCCTCAGCTCCCCCATGCCCTGCCAGCTCCCAACTGTGTCCAAATTCCTTCTGCTGCTCCCTTCAAAAGCCTGGAGCTCTCATGCCTACCAGGATCCTTTGGGTTTGGAGGAAGGGACGTCAGAACTCCGGGACTTTTACCCTTCTGGCAAAACTACGTTGAGAGGGACACAGGGCAACATCCACAGTCCTCCCTGTGCCATCTACCTCTGGTTTTCCCTCTTTTGGAAAACACTGAGAAAGGGCAACCCTTCTCAGGGCAACATGTCCTTCTCCTCCTCCCGTTCCACTCCTGTATCACCTTTTCGGGAACAGCCGTTGCGGTGTGTCGTGGTTAGCTACTGAAACACGATTTTTGTCCTATAGAAACCAGTGGTTAAAATGCTACACACAGACTCACAGAGAAGCAAGACTGAGCAACCACATTAATTGACAAGAGGGAACTGACAAAAAAATTCAGGATTTGCAAAGAACAGGAAAACTCCAAGATTCTGGTTTTTCTGCTTTTTCTTCTTTTAAATATAACCTCGTGATGTTATAGTCACAACTGTAGTTTCTGGTGTAACCAGTGTAAATCAGACCTTTGAGATCAGGTTCCCAAAGCAGCTGAGCACTTCAGTAGGAGGCTGTGGCCATGTGCCAGAGTGGGAACTCCAGTAGCTGAACATGTTTTCTCATTTTTAGAACCATTATCAGTTCAATACATTGATGCAAACATGCCTTTTTTGGGGGTTTGGGGGGGGGGGTTCAAATTTTCCTTTAAACCCTAGTAGAGCCTAATATGTGCAAGGCCAGGCTGGATGGGACTCAGAGCAACCTGGGCTTGTGGAAGCTGTTCCTAACAAAGGCAGCAGAGTGCAACCAGATGATCTTTAAGATCCTTTCCAACCCAAACCTGTCTGTGATTCTCTGATTCTGTGGAGTACTGGAGTAAATACACCCAGACAGCAAAGGCCTCCAGCTTGCACCTCTCTCTTCCTGTCAGGAATCATCATCTCACCAAAAGCAGCCCAGGCTACAACAGCAGTGTTTTAGTACCCGACATGGCTTAAAGCACAATTTTGTAAAGAGGGGGAGAAAGACTTGGACAGCAGGATGATAGCCAGGGATAACAAGCAAACAAAATGCAGAGAGGTGTAAGGATCAATAGCTGCTATGAAATGATTAGCTTGGAAAAGAAATTATTAAGCATGAAGAAGTCACCCAAAACCAGGGGGCCCCATGAGTAATTTGACCACTTGTGTTTGGATATTTTCTGACAGTGTGTTATCAAGGAGTGAAAACCTCTCGCTTAGCCCAGCTTGCCTTTGCTGCTGCTCCCGGGGCCAGGCGGGTTTATGGCACTTGGTGGGAATACACAGAGCTGTGCAGCACAAAACTCCATCACTGCCCTGTCAGTCACTGCAGGCAACACGATCCCATCACCTCCAGCTGACCCCGGGAAGTTAAGCATTGTTTCATGAAAAAATCCTGGAGCTCGCTGATGGCAATCTGCCCTCCAGACAGGCCTTGCGCAACCCCGACCCCATCCCAAGCCAAGGCATGGCCCAGCAGGACTGGGAAGCCGAGACAAACATCCCCAGCACAGGAGCCAGGCACACAAACCCAGGGACTTCGGGAAGGCTGCTGGGATTAAACAGCGGCGTTTCCACCGGTTCTGCAGAGGAAGGGCTGGAGACATCCCGGAGCAGGAAACTGCCAAGCAAAACTGCTGGGAGCAGGAGCGCTCACTGCTCACTCCTGCAAGCAAAGCTTCCAGGAAAAGAAAACAAACCCCTTTTGGGCCGAGAAGCGCCTGGAGTACAAAACCTGGACTCGGCTCTGTCTCAGGGATGCACACAGGACAGAAGGGGCAGCACTGGCACAGCCACTCCTGTGCTGAATCCCTCCTGCTGAAGAAGCCTCATGTTCCCGAAGAGCCATTAATCCACCACCCTTCAGCTCTAAAATTCATACAAATTATTTTATTCATAATTAATTAAGGTCTCTAAATGTGGAAATTAAATTACCATTTACAGTGCAGAAGGAGATAGCACAGGAAAACCTGGATGGCAGCCACAGCTCTGCATGGATCAGGAGGACCCGGGGAGTGGGGGCTCCCTGGCAGGTGTGCTGGGGAGTCATACAGTGAAACCCCTGTCAGGTCAAAACACAGATTTCATCTTTAAAAGGCTGCTCAGGCCCAGTCACAGGAGACCTTTATGTCTCAGGTGCCTAACTAACCCCAAAAGTCAGGTGCCCCTCATCTCTGCAGTCAATAATTCCCAGGACTCTTGCATTAGGGGCACATTTTCAGGACAGCAAAAGACCCAGCATTCCTTTTGTCTCTTGGTTCCTCTGCTGGCAAACAAGCTGTTGGGAGAACAAAAGAGCCGCTCCTCATCACGCGTATCCAACCTCACCTTTCCACTTGGATCAGGCTGCCAGGGAAGAGAACATACAGGAAAACAGATGGCCCTGCGCTGAACACGAGGCAGAATCCACTTGAGGGGTCAGCAGTCGGGGAGGGAAGGGGATGAGGAAACCGCAGCTCAACACCACCGCTGAACTCAGCCACAGCAGGGCCCTGCTGTGACACAATCCACAGCCACCAACGTTCGCTCCTCAATTCACAAGGGAGAGATTGTGAAAAGTGATTTTCCTTCTCGTTTCAGTGGCAAAGGAGCATCTGAATTGGTGCTGGGGATGATTCCATGCTGGTTTCAAAGGCAACTCCTTCCCATCCCTGACAGCCCAGGGATGCACTCAGTATCAGAATCCAACAGGAGAGCGAGGATCTTTTTCCCTTATAGTCAGCTTCTGGTTTGCCCAATTGCCAAGGGAGTTTTAGGGTGAGAAGATGGTCTGTACACAACCACTCAAAGAGACCAGGAAGCAAAAAAATGTCCCACACATTCCCATGCTCAGCAGGGCAGGCAGATTGCAGAAAAGGTAATGGCCATGTTGAAATTAAGCAAAGAAGAAAAGGTTCATGTACGTGACCTTTCTGGTTCCACACAGCCAAAAATAAGGATGCACCAAGTACAGGGAAGTTTCAGGGTTACACTCCCCCCAAAACCTCAGTGAAATCAGTGAGGGCTGAGTGGGTGCCTGTGCCAAGTTTTCCTTCCAGAGGGAGTGGGGGGAGGCTCCTTGCAGCACCCCACAGGAGCCTTTTGGGATCAGTCCTTCACTTGGCAAGGCAAACCCACCACACCAAGGAACAGCACAGGCATGTTTGGTGCTGGAAAAGCAGGCTCTGAGGAGATTGAGACTGAGGATAGCAGGAACAAGAAGAACTGCTCCGTCTGGTCCCTCCTCCTCATGCGCCCATGGCCACGAACCCGCTGTCTGTGTGACTCCAACCACCTGGTGAGTCCCTTCTGCCGCTGACACACGAAGGATGTGGGACTCCATGAGGGATCCACGTCCCCCAGGCTGCCGTGATTCATGCCTTCAGCTCCACAGGAGTCCAGGTCAGTTCCTGAGGGGTGGCTGCTCCATAAACAGTCAGAGGTCAGCACTCCCAAAGTGCCTGCAGGCACACTCACACACTCAGATAAAATCGAGCACCGAAAGAAACGCAACTCCTGTGGAACAGGCAGCTCTGAAAACCCACGGTTTGTTCCCTGCAATAGATCCAGTAGACAGAACGTAAACCTAGTTCCATTCTTCCTTCCAGTTCAGGCTATTCCAGCTCTGATGGTTTCAGCCCCACGGAGGCCATAGCTTTGCGAGTCTATCCAAGTTCTGTATTTACACACCATGAGTGTAAGAGTTCAGCAGATGCCCAAAGTGCAGTTGGTAGTTCAGTGCCATCCCCAAGGGAGATCATCTCTGTGTGTCTGCACCTCCAGCAAGCTCAGTGACCACAGTGGAGCTCAACAAAACTCTGGGTTTTCAACTGGAATGAACAACAATTTTATAGATCCAGCTCCAACTGAGTCCAGGGAAGGGCAACAAAGCTGTTGAAGGGTCTGGAGGGTAAGTCTGAGGAGGAGAGGCTGAGGGGAGCTCAGGCTGGAGCAAAGGAGGCTCAGGGGGAACCTTGTGGCTCTGCACAGCTCCTGACAGAAGGGGGCAGCCGGGGGGTCAGGCTCTGCTCCCAGGGAACAGGGACAGGAGGAGAGGGAGCGGCCTCAAGCTGTGCCAGGGGAGGCTCAGGTTGGACATGAGGAGGAATGTCCTCATGGAAAGGGTGGTCAGGCATTGGAAGGGGCTGTGCAGGAAGGTTTCGAGTGCCCATCCCTGGAGGTGGCCAAGGAACCCCCGGATGTGGCACTCAGTGGCTCTGGGCTGGGTGACAAGGTTAGGGATTGGGAACAGATTGGATTTGATGATCCTGGGAGTCCCGTCCAACATAAATGATTCCGTGATTCAGCGATGCCAGCATCAAGACAGTAGCAAATAATGAGACACGGGTGAGAAGCGAGTTGAGGTGCACCTCACAACTCACACTGCGTAGAAACAGCCCTCCCACACTGAGGGGAGCCAAAGGCCCCTCCAAAGGCAGCTCTGCTGAATTTTTCGGCAAACCTCTTCCTGAAGACCTCGAGAGCTGCAGCCATGTCCCAGGTACCCAGGAGAAAGAGGTTTTGAGAAAGGAGATGCTTCCATGCTCCCCCACCAGCACAGCTCTTTCTGCAATGCACTGTTTCAGACGCCACTCCTACAAACACATCCTCACTTCCCGTTCCCATCACACAAACCTAACGGGACTGCTTCCAAACCCATGGGAGTGCCACACCATCCCCAGGCCTGCCCCAATACCCCATAAGCCTTTGGGAAGCGTGAGCACGGAGCACCATGCCCAACGCCCGGATTTTGTTTGCACATTTGCTGTTTCACTTAACACCAGATAATCCCAACCACGTGGGTGCCCTGTGCCCAGAGACCCCCGAGCTCCCTGCTCGGGCTGAACATCCTCATTCCTTCCCCCAGCCCTGGGTCAGGCTGTCCACGAGGAAAAGCCACCAGTGTTCTGACTCAGACAGCCCAAATCCCAGACACTTCCCAGCAGCACAAACACAAACTCTGGAGCAGGCAGGCAGGAAAACAGCAATTTCCTCATCAGAATAACTTTCATTCACAGCAGGACCCAGAACAGCAGAAACACCTTCTGCGAGCCACCCTCACCAAAGTGAGAGCACCTCACACATCATAAATACCACTCCTGAGCTGGGCATCAAGGGCTTTGCTTCCTAACAAGCCTTTTCAAACCAGAGCAGACAATGACCACAAAACAATTACAAAGGATAATATTCGAAAATGCCCATTAGGAAGAGTACATGAAAAGAGCTTCAAAGGAGAACAAAACTTCAACAAAGACACTTCGCATTTTTACCCAGCTACAGACAGTACTAATTTAAGGGAAAACATTCGGCTGAAAAACATAGAATAGAATTTGTTTTAATTATGTAACTGACTTCCCACGCAAACAAATCCAAGCTATGGAAAACGCTTTTAAAATGGCATGAGTTGAGCCAAAGAGAAGAATATGCCACAGTAATTAATGTTTCTTTGCAATCTCTACAAGGTATTCACCATTTGGTTTTGCCCAGGGGAAATTAACACTGCTGCAAAGTGACATAAAACACTGTTCCAGAGTAAAATCTGTCTCTGCCCCCGGAAAAATCCACATGTGCACACGAACTGAGAGAAGTGGGTGAGCTCCTGAAGGCACTTCCCAGTCTGGGCATCACCTCTCCATCCCTGGCTCCCTGTGGGGACACTGCCAGGGCACCCAGTGGGTGGCAGGGGACCAGTGTCCAGTCCAGCCCCTGTCACAGAAATTGCTGGGGCTGTCTGGGGGGCTTTGGGACACCTGGCACAGCTCTGCTGCCCATTCCCACCAGGACTGGTGGCAAAGCCACCACAGCCGCTCGTGGTGTGGCAACCAGGAGCAAAAGGAGTGGAAATCACTGTCACCCCCATTTCAGGAAACTGTCTTCAAGTATAAAAACTTTTTATTTCAGCTCCATTTCTACCCAGCTGAAGCATCCCAAGCTGCCCGGGGTTATCAGCATAAACATCAAACGTGTGGAGCCGCATTAGGCACGTCAGCAGCTGCCCCAGTCACAGCAGTGCCAGACTAAATTGCTAACCCAGCGATGATCACCAGGATCCCAGGGAATTGCACGCACAGGAAAAAAGAAAAACGAGATAGATATATAGATAGTTAAGAAGAAAGCATACCAGGCAATTAAAAAGAAAAGAAGAATATAAAATTTCTTCACATCAGAGGAAAAATCATCATCCAGGCTATTCTACTCCATTAATTTTTTAGCAGTGCTACCCATTCAAGGCAAATATCAGACAGAGAATTTATACTTCAAGTCTTTTGAAGCAAACCTTCTTTCAGCAGAAGGAGAAGCGACCCAATAGCAATCCATCTGCAGTGAGGAAAGAAAGGGATTCCCCCTCATGCACAGCAAAGTCAGCAGCAAAACTCCCTGATTGTTGCAGGCTGGTTTCAGCAATACATCTGATTTGAAAGGGGCTCAGAAGCCAAGGCTCAAAACAAGTCAGCAAAGTCAAATACTTTTGCAGTGATGGGTTCCGAGGCAGTGGGGTTTTTTGGGAGCTTTGACATGTTTATTTATTCATGTTTTCCTCCCCAGTTGGTGACGCTGTTATATCAAAAGCTCTATCTAAACCCCAAAGGGGAAAATGCCAGTTTACTGCATTTTTCTATACTGTTTAAATGGCAGGAGGAGATTTTTGGAGACACCCTCAGGCAGCAGCCCCAGAGCCAGGCTGCTTTGGCAGGGAAGAAGCCAAAAGCTTCTCCTGTCAATGGGATGCTCATGCAAGCCCTCTTTGCATTAATTAGGAATTAGTCCTGACCCCCTCGCCTGTCGAGAAGGAATTTAACAGTGAGAAGGACAACTTTCTCTGTAGCCCAGCAAAGGTTTGACATAAAACACAGCCCAAATTCCCCCAGCACCTAAAGCATTTCCAACGGGAATTCCCACAGGAGGGGAGAGCAACAGCAATGCCGTAAAGCCGCAGAAAGTGCAAAGCAGAGCAACAACCTCATCAAAGACTTGTCCTGCTATTTCAGCACAAGCTCCTTTCATAAAGAAAAAGAAGAAAAAAAGCAAACCGCTGCTTAAAATATATTTTGGAGGTTACATAAGGGATGTTTAAAAAACTAAAACCCTATTAATTCTTTGTTAAAAGGAAACATCCTGAACGAAGGCCCCGGGAAGAAATAAAAATAAACTCCTGCCACAGCTGCACACCATTGACTCAAGACCCCTCTGCTGAATGCACACAAAGAGTCCTCAGGCAGGGCTTCCCCTGCACTTCCGAGTGTTCAACTCCTCTGCTCTTAACACTGATCAAATAAATAAATCAAATTGAATACTGTATGCATGAGTAACTCCTGACTTCAAACATTTATGAAAGACTATTCTCATTGCCCCCGATGTGGGTCACCCACAGTGCCAAGACATCCAGATCCACAGCAGCAAGGACTAGTGAGGATGAGCATCCGGAATGTTCTTTGCCATCCGGATCACTCGGAGCTGCTGGTGGGTCTCAGCTTCCAGGCAGCTGAGGAGGGTCCCCACAGCCCCAGGGTCAGACAGCGAAGCCAGACAGGAAGGACAGGGGGATCCTGGGGTGCATTGGGAAGAGCATTCCCAGCAGCTCAGGGAGTGGTCCTCCCCTCTGCTCAGTCCTGTGAGGCACCTCTGGGGTGCTGTGTCCAGTTCCAGGCCCCTCGGAACAGGAGGGACAGGGAGCTCCTGGAGCAGATCCAGCAGAAGCTGCGGAGATGAGGAAGGGCCTGGAGCATCTCCGTGCCCAGGAAAGGCTGAGGGAGCTGGGGCTGCTCAGCCTCCAGAGGAGCCCCAGCTGAGAGGGGCCCTCAGCCCTGGCTGGCCCTGGCTGCAGGGAGGCTCCGGGCAGGGCCCAGGCTCTGCTCCGGGGGCCCAGCAATGGCACCAGAGGAACGGGCAGGGACTGAGCCCAGGGAGCTCCCCCTGCACAGGAGGCACAACTTCCTCCCTGGGCTGTGCCCAGCCCTGAACAGAGAGGGGCTGGAGTCTCCTCCCTGGGGATATTCCAGAGCCACATGGACACGATCCTGTGCCCTGTGCCCTGTGCTCTGGGATGGCCCTGCTGGAGCAGGGTGGTGGCACCAGGTGACCCACAGTGATCCCTTCCAGCCTGACCCAGCCTGGATTCTGGGATTCTGGGAAGGGGTTGGTTTGACTGCAGGTTTCCAGGAGCAGTCTGCTCCCAAACGTTGCCCTGCACTGAGGCATCCACACAAGTTAGATCAGCGCAATTAAAATGAGCCAGAACAATCCTATTACAGCTAGGCTGGCTAGTTTCTAACACAGACAAGCTTAACTACATACTTAATTAGCTATTTTAAGAAAGCTCAGTAGTCTCTTTCTAGGACCAGCTTTCCAGAACTCTAGGGACCACCAGCAGCAATTTTGAAAGGGAAAAAAAAATCCAAACCCATTTCCTTCTGTAGCAGAGGCCCCATGGAGACCATGGGCACAGGGACACACGGATCGCCCTCACCAGCCCTGGGGCTGTGCAAACCCTCATCTCAAGCTGCCCTGAGGCCCCTGTGCCCTGGCTGGTACTGAATGCCAAACCTGGAGCAGCAGCCACATTCCAGGGACCAGGAGAAGTCTGGCTCACCGCGGCAGATAACAAATAGTGCAAGCAACTGGCTCCTTATTCCCATTATTCCCATTATCGTGTGTGACAGGGAGCTCGCAGCCCCTGGCAGGGTCACTGCAGCTGAACCACGGGGCAGAGCATCCTGTGATACTTAAAACCTCCTGGTTAGACTTGGATTTATTTTCTTTATCAGTGTTTTCTTTATGAGGCAGACGCTATTGTACATGAAATGCTGAAGCACGCCGGGCCTTCGGGTCACAGGCTGGACACCACTTTAACACAAACAAATACTGAGAGCTATGCTGGGTTATATTCACTTCAAAATAAAAAAAAGAAAAACCACCAACTAAAGACACTACTTGAACCAAAATAGCAGCTTGTTTACTTTAGGCCTCTGGAGTGAGAGCAGGTATTGCAACCCAAGTACAAAGAGGGCAGAGTAAGTGGCAGCAGGACTCTGATAACGAGAAAGGGAGATGAAAACAGACCCAAACAGCAGAACAAACCTTCAAGAGATCTGAAAGGAAAAACCCAGGGTCTGACAATCACTTTGACATCACCGTGATTTCAGCTATATGGATGGAGAGATCGTTATCAATGTTTAAATTCCCCTAAAGACTGTTTCTACAAGATATCTTATTCTGTAAAAAGGAGTTACACAAAACAACTCTACTTTGGCACAGTTTCAGGCCCTGAATTTTAGAACGTTCTAAAGTTAAATGAGAATGGGAAATTTTAGTCTCAGCTAGGAGAAACAGTATTTCAAACAGAGAAAACATTGGCACAGGTTAGCAAATGACAAATTGATTGAACCTCTTTCAAAAGCTTACAAGGGTAGAAATTATCTTCTTCCACTGAACTTAGAGAGATAATTTTTTAAAGGAAAGCATCCGCTGAGGAGTGACACTGCCATACCCAACTGGAAAGACAAGATTTAAGGCTAGATTAAATTTTGCTGGCAAGCCAGAGGAGCTCCATCAGGATCAGCTGTCCTACACACTTAGGCCAAGCCAGGAGGTGTTTTATGGCACCACACAGAGTGACCTCAGCTTGGAGCTTGCATTAAGCAAGGAACAGCGTGTCCCACTGGGGCCCTGAAGCCCATGGACTCATCCAAACCTTCCATCTCAATCTGCCACCAAGTCACACCAGCAGCACTCATCATCCTGGTCCTGAACCATGCAATGGCACATGCAAGAAATATGCTCCACTTGATCTGGGAGACAGATCTGACCCCAGCACTCCTTAATTCCTTCAGAAAGACAGAAACCTTTAATGCAAAAAAA
>VZRN01004714.1:50632-64519 GCA_013397935.1 Dasyornis broadbenti | reverse complement strand
AAAAAAAAAAAAAAAAAGAGGCCATTCCAGCAGCATTTGGCTGGCTGCACTTGGTGAAAGAGAAGGAAAAGGTTACCAGTTCTCTTCAACAGGTACCTCAAGATCGGGAAGGAAGGGCACATGCACCTTCTGCAGGGAAGCAGAAAAGAGCACACACACAAAATTGCCTCTCCCATACTTCTGGCATCTTCCTGTTCTACAGCACTACAGAGAAAAATGGAAAGCCCAAAGAATCCTGCATACAAAAGAAGATAAGCTGGTCTTTCACAGGGATAAAAGAAGGAGGTGCAGTACCTACCAAGTACAAACAGGTTCAGACACTTTCTCTTATGGGGAAGGAAGGAAGGACGGAAGGGCTGGCAAAGCAAATATCGTACCTTTGCATCAGACACACTGATGGGATGAACAGCTCTGTGTCCCTACATTTATTAAAGATGTGATGAAGAGCACAGACATAGTAGAAATTAATTTTTTTAAGGAGCAGGGTGGGGTTGGGTTTTAGTTTTGTTTGGGTTGTTTTGGTTTTTGTTTTTTTTTAATTTGACACAGAATCATTCCCTTGGGACAACTTGTTCTTTCTATCCACAATGAGGAGAAGTCCAGAATTGCCAGCCCAAGCTGAGTGAAGACACTTTTAACACCTTGACTCCCCAAGTGCCTCTGTAATTTCATAATCACTTACCACAGAACATCCTGAGCTGGAAGGGACCCACAAGGATCAGAGCCCAGCTCCTGGCCCTGCCCAGATCCCCCAACAATCCCACCCTGTGCATCCCTGGCAGGGCTGTCCAAACGCCCCTGGAGCTCTGGCAGCCTCGGGGCCGTGCCCATTCCCTAGGGAAGCTGTTCAGTGCCCAGCAGCCTCTGGGGGAAGAACCTTTCCCTGATCTCCAGCCTGACCCTCCCTGGCACAGCTCCAGCCGTTCCCTCAGGTAATGGTGACGGTGATTAAAAGATCCCCAGAACCAGAACAAGTCAAGCACAGGCTTCTCCATTTTCGGCACAGCTCTCCAGAGGAAGCAGTTTCACCACTGATGTACGACTGACAGCTGAGATCAAGAAAACAATTCAGTGACATGGAGAGAGATGCTCAGCTCAGCAGATCAAGACACCAACGCCGGTGCTGGGAAAGTCCTGCGCAGACCCCAGGCAGGGCAACACCCCTGGGTAACTCTCAGAAATGCTTAATGACTCTCATTGCTCCCCTGGAAAACTTTCAAAAAGTACAAAAAATATAGGAATTTCCAGCTTCTGCTTGGGAGAAGCGTTATATTCCTTTTAGGACAGCCTAAGAAGAGACTGCTGTCCATCACTGACATTAAGCTGAATTGTCATTCCCTCATTCTAGCCTAGGTTTCCCCTCAGCAGGTACTGTCCTTGCAGGCTCTGCACAAACAGGGTCAAGGAACACAGATGTCCAACCCCTTCAAAGGAGCATTCCCCTCAAGAGGGGCACAGAAACCCAGCAGGAGATTTCCCAGCACCTGAAAGATTATTGCTGGCCCAACGGGATAAACAAGTCCCCGTCTGCCTGTGCTGGAGCAGATGAGCCACGAGGCAAGAAATCCACACATTCCTTCTGTCAACAAGGATTTGGGATGATCTGAGAGAGGATCCCCAGCCCAAGCTGCTCACATTATCCTGAGGCTCACTCCCACCACGCATGAGCTCTTCCCTCTCCTGCCTATCCAAAGAGGGAGTAAATCACCTCCCTGTGGATGAGACTCAGTTGTTCACCGATTCCAGAAACCTGGAGCATCTGCAGCAGGCAGATCTCCCGCTGCATTTCATGTCCTGCCATTCCCAATTCCCCACAGGATGATTCCCATCAGGGTGCCCCTGCATCCTCCACAGGATTTCAACTGGTGGGGATCCTAAAAAAGGATCCTCAGCAAAAACACTGCTTCCACTGCTGCCAACCCTTACAGCATGCTAGAGATCCAATCCTTCTGGAAAAACATTCTCTCCTCTTTCTTGTCCATCCATACCCCATTTTTTTTGTCCCCTGTCCCGGGATGAAGCAAACATGTCAGGCAAGATCCAGGCTCAAGGACGTCCTTCCACACTTCCAGCACAAGAAGCAACCTGAAGCATAACTTCTCTTCAAGAAAATTTGGTGTCTCTGCAGAAAAATTCTGGATTTGCTCTTACAGCTACACCAAGCTGAGAGTTTGGTTTTAAGCACAGGGTTCAGCACCCTTTGCTGCTGCCTCTCCTGCTCCCACTGCAGGGCAAAAGGAGGCACTGGGGAAAGCACTGACAAAAAACCCCAACTGGGAACATGCTCCATTGGAATGGAACAAGCCAAGGCAGTGAGAGGGTACCTGTTACCCCAGCAAGCCCTGGTTCCATGTCTGAGCTCCACAGAAACAGAGGGCGAGATCAAGAAACCAAACCAGAGGGGCCAGAAACAGGCACAGAAGCTCAGCAAAGAGGGAGCAAGCGTGCAAGGAAGTGTGCAAACTCACCTGGCCAGAGTTCCAGTGTCCAGCAGGAGGAAGGGCACCTGCTTTTCCTTCCAGCAGCTTCTGTGCTTGTCCTGGCACACCTGCCCTCCTCAGATCCGCACAGAACCAGGGCACACAGGAGAAGCCCCTCAGCAGCCACATCCATCTGCCCCAGGAGCTCTGTGGGACTGGACCAACAGTTTAGCTCCGTGAAACAGCCAGTAAAAACCAGAGAGCCCTGGGGGTCAGATGGGGGACAGATAAAGCCTACCTGGGGCAGGGGCTGAGGGAAGATGACTCCCTGCCACAAAAATGCAGACAGCTTATCTGTCAGACCCCAGGGGGTCCCTCCTGAGGGATGTTTTTCCTCCTTTTCCAGGAAGAGAAAGGAGGGGGGAGTGTCTCTTGGCACTCTTAGTTAAAGAATACAGAGCAGACCGACTCTCTGCCGGCCAAACCTACAAGCGCTCCTTTCGCTCCCCCCTCCAGGTGCCTCCTCGCTGTCCCCCTGCCTCTCTCACCCCTGGACAAGGCCAGAAGGGGAGGACATCAGTGCAGATTCTACATCTCAGCGAGGAGAAACAGCAAGGAAAAAGGGATGGCGTGTGGGATCCATCAGTTTGGTCAAACATTTGACTTCACAGCTGCATCCACGCACTGAACAGGTACGTTTTTCTCCCTGGTTTGATCCAAGGGTGCCCATACTCACAGGTTTTGTTTTAACAAGGTCTGCTGTGTTAAAAACAGAGCCCAGCTTTGCTTCTGAGAGCTTTGGGGAAACTTCTTACCATCTCTATAGAAGAACCATTTAATGCCTTTGTTGGTGGCAAGGACGGTGGGACCGATGCACCCTCAGCACATTTGTTGATGACACCGAGCTCTGTGATGGAGTCACACGCCAGAGGGAAGGGACGGGGCATCCAGAGGGACCTGGATGGGCTGGGGAGGTGGGACTGTGAGAACCTCAGGGTGTTCAACCAGGCCAAGTGCAGGTCCTGCACCTGGGTTGGGCAGTGCCAAGGACAGATGCAGGCTGGGAGGGCAATGGCTGAGAGCAGCCCTGGGGAGAAAGACTTGGTAGATGAGAAGCCGGATGTGCCCTGGCCATGAAACCCCCCGTGTCCTGAGCTGATCCCCCAGTGTGGGCAGCAGGGGAGGGGGGATTCTGCCCCTCTGCCCCCTCAGGTGAGACCCCACCTGCAGAGCTGCCCCAGCCCTAGGGCCAACAGCACAAGGAGCTGGAGCTGCTGCAGAGAGTCCAGAGGAGGCCCTGGAGCTGCTCCAGGCCTGGAGCCCCTCTGGAGCCAGGCTGGGAGAGGAGAAGGATCCAGGGAGAGCTCAGAGCCCCTTCCAGGGCCTAAAGAGGTTCCAGGAGAGCTGGACAGGGACTGGGGACAAGGCATGGAGGGACAGGACACAGGGAATGGCTTCCCACTGCCAGAGGATAGAGCTGGATGGGATCTTGGGAAGGAATTGTTCCCTGGGAGGGTGGGCAGGCCCTGGCACAGGGTGCCCAGAGCAGCTGTGGCTGCCCCTGGATCCCTGGCAGTGCCCAAGGCCAGGCTGGACAGGGCTTGGAGCAGCCTGGGATGGTGGAAGGTGTCCCTGCCCATGGCAGGGTTGGCACTGGGTGAGCTTTAAGGTCCCTTCCCACTCAAACCCTTCAGGATCGGCTGGAGTGAGCGAGCCACGTCCACAGCCTCAGAGCCAGCCCGCGCTAGCCACAGATGGCCGGGCAAGCTGCAGCCAGTAATGCAATTAGTGAGCCCTGAGTACCCCTGCTCACACGCTCCAGGACTGTCTGCACAGAGCTCTGGATGGCCCAGTGCAGCTTTTAACACTGCAATTAATTCACCCTTCACCTGAGGTGCACACACACACATTAAAAAAAATAAATAAACAAACCAAACCCACCCCACCCAGAGCATGGATTTGGCCATCAGCTGAACTGCTGGCTGAGGTCAACACCATCCAAGCCTCTTCTGGAGCCGTCACAAGCCTCACACAACACACACCTGACAGATACGATGCCAACACTGCCAATGTTCAAGTTCATATTACCCAGAGAGAAACGGATACAGTCCTCACAAAAACTGGTGCAGACTGGCAGAAATAAAGTGAGAGGCTCCCTCTGAAAAAGGAAAAAGAAGAAAGCTGCTAAATACAAATAGGGTGCAAAATCCCCCCCAACACACGCTACTGGAAGCTGGGAGAGCATTTTGGAGAAGTGACAGTAGCATCTGCCCTGGTCTATCCTCATGCCAAGGACAGAAGCGTCTGGCACTATTTAGTACCTTCACAGATATGAATACAGAAATACGGATGTATTTCACAGTGAAGAAAATTCAGTGTGATGTGAGGATGCCTTCACAGGAAGAGGAGGCTGCACAAAGAGCTGCCTTGTTCACCCAGGCTGGGTTCACCCCAAATCCTGCCGCAGCAGGTACCTCCAAACACACACACGTGGCCAAAGGAAAACTGTCCTGTCATTCTCACAACCTTCTGAAGCCTTCTTGTGATGCAAAACAGAGCATTCCCCTGAAATCACATGCTGCCAGCAAACAATTTCCACATGTAGAAGGGAAGTAGGAATTTCACACCAATTCCAAGTTGAACGCTAAACAGCTTTAATTTGGGAAACAAGGACAAAAACGTGAATTGCCAACAAATAATTGCCCAAAGTAAAGCAAGGCAC
This sequence comes from Dasyornis broadbenti, assembly GCA_013397935.1. NCBI lineage: Eukaryota > Metazoa > Chordata > Aves > Passeriformes > Dasyornithidae > Dasyornis > Dasyornis broadbenti. The sequence goes on along the minus strand of VZRN01004714.1, from coordinate 59,377 downwards.
TCAGCCTCTCTCACACAACCCTTTCAGAGAGGACACAGGCACATCAGGAGGGTTCCAGTGCAATAATTACAATTAATCCATTCCTTAATCTCCTAATCACTTCTGGGCAAACACCATTCTCAGACATTTGTAAACCACAGAATCATCCAGGCTGGAAAACACCTCCAAGACCATGGAGTCCAAGCTGTGCCCAATCCCCACCTTATCACCAGCCCAGAGCACTGAGTACCACATCCAGGCATTCCTTGGAGCCCTGCAGGGATGGAGACTGCACCATCTCCCCGGGCAGCCCCTTCCAATGTCTGACCATCCTTTCCATGGAGAAATTCCTGCTGATGTCCAACCTGGACCTCCCTAAATTACATAGTCCTTTTCAAACCATACTACTGACGAAAATTTCACTAAGAAAAGAAACTGGGAAATGCTCAGGTAACACCAGTTACTACACTGAGCTCCAAAAAAGGAGGATTCTCAGCCAAGGCCCAGAAGCTCCCCACTCTGGATGGGGGTCCCACCCTCCCATCCAGATCCTTGGGCTGGGGTTTCAATGGTTCATGGTCCATGAGCTGCTTCAGTAACTGGATATGCAGAACCCCCAGCAACTCCCTCTTACTCAGCATATTCCACCCGACATATACAGAACAGATTTAAACAGGCAGGGAATGAGTTTAACCACCCCGTGGGACACAATAACTCAGTGTTAGCAGCAACGTCTGAGAGCAGACAAGGGTAAGAATAGAAATTCTGGCAGTTTTTGTGACACTTCAGTTCTGTGTCTCGCTTGGCAGGTTTAGGAAAGACCTCAAACACCGACGTTTTCTTTGCTTTATTACCAGAGGAAAGAAAATATTCCAGCACGGGAGCCCTGAAGCTAAAATTAAACCCCAGTAATTTGGGTTCAGCAGAAGTTGGTACAATTCAGATCCCAGCCACAGTAAGAGGTCTCCAACATTATCAACTGTCAACAATTACTACTGGCCAGGGACACAAACCAGCTTTGTTCTGCACTGGAAGCCACAAATGCAAGCAGCAGTAATTGCTACCAAAGGGAAAACACAACAACCCCAGCCAGGCCACGTAAAATACTGTCCGAAGAGGAGTACAGGAATGGACACAGAACCCTCGCTATCTCCACTCACATCTTTAAAAAAACAGCAGTCAAATCAATGCTGTATAGCCAGCAATGGAAGGGGCTAGCAAGGAAAAAGGATCCTAAAAAGACACTTGTTAACGATCAGGAGTTGAATGCACACTTAATGGAACATCCTGTTCATTAGTGATGGAATTTCATTAGCAGTTTAAGGGAAAGCGACACATGGAAGAGACAAAACGCAATCAATTTCTCCTGGAATTGCACACACTGCCACACTGATCCTCAGCAAGCTCATCCCAACCCGTATTAAAACCCAAATCAATTAATACTAATTGCTCACCTTATTTTCACAGAGGGATCTTCGCACTTCAGCAAGCCTCAATAAAAAAGCGAAGACAAAAGGCGATTTGTAAAAAAGCAATTCACTTGTCTGGTGTTTTTATATTCACTTAGCTATGCATTTCATTATGCTGGCAGGTAGTTCTGTCAGCTCCAGTCTCCTTCCTCACAACCCCCCTGAGCAAAGGGGCAGCACGAGGCCATCCCGTTGTTAGAATCCACAGAACAAACGAAAGTTTTAAGAGTTGTGGGAGAAATCCCAAAGCCACTGACTTGATCTTGCCAGATCTGCCAAGGCAGCAGTGTGACTTTCCCAGGACACAGCGATGGCCAAGCCAGGAAATGTGCGTTACTAGAAACAAGCCAGGATTTACGTTCACAGGATCCTGATTGTTGGGATCTCTGGAGATCACCCAGTCTAACCCCGCTGCCATGGAGCAGGGGACACAGAACTCTCCAGGTAAGTCTGGGATGTCTCCAGAGAGGGAGACTCCATGCCCTCCCTGGGCAGCTGTTCCAGGGCTCTGCCCCCTCCACGGACAGAAGTTCTTGCCATGTAGAGGTGGAACTTGTGCTTCAGTTTATGGCCATCACTGACAGCTCCCCATCTCCCAGATCACAGACACCAAACCCTCTGGATCAAAACCCACTGCCATCTCTTGGAAGCCTGATGGTCCTGAAACATGAGATTAACTGGAAAAGTTAACTGCAGTCAGATCTCTCTGCAGTTTTGGTTTTTTCCTTCCTGTGCCTGAGCAGATCAGAGTCAGTGGAGAACAGTTTTAACAGTGCCTCTGCAACCTGCCCAGACTTCGGCGAGCGTTCACGGTGCAGGAACGAGCTTCAGATGGAGGCCTCCTGCAAGTCCTGCAGGTAGGAATGCAGAAATGCAGGTAAGGCATGAATTTAGGCTTTCATCAAAGTCCCAAACAGCACAGAAACTCCCAAGGAACTTGCTGAGTGGTCAGGAAGCCTGACTCTCAAAGTTTCAGACACACTTTCCATAAGCAAACTGAGCTGAGGGGCTGCTGCAGCCACACACAGCCGTGCCGGAACACGGAGGGAGAGGCTTTTTGTCCAAGGCCTCGCTGCTGACTCAGGGCAGCAACTTCCAGGGACAATCCCAGCAGAGAGCAGAGTGGAGGGACAGAGTGGAAGGGCTGGAGAGGCCATTCCTCCCCAAGCCATGCCAAGGCGGAAAGGCAGGCTAGGATTTGCCTTAGAAGAGGCAGAGGGCAGTGGGGTATGGGATAGTTTGAAATATGCCTGCTGCTACAGCAATGGATGGGTCCCACAAACAAGCAGGAACTGGATCCAAGCAGGAATTGCCCTGGCTTGCTGAGAGCTGTGTGTCTAGCTGAGCCCTGCTTCTAAGGAAAGGTGGAAAGCCAGAGGGAGGGCTGAAGCCATGACAAATCCACCAGGTTATTGTAAAACATAAAAATTAGATAAAATATTTTTTTAAATGGAGGTGGGGAATCAAAAAACCCAACCACCAAGCAAAACTTTCCCAATGCCACTGGCTTTCTGCACACTTCCTCCTGCAAATGAGACAGACAAGACACAGGCAGTCAGGATATTCACGTTCTTGCAGAGCAGCGCTGGTGTAGCAGGAAAAGTCGTGGGCAAAGAATTCCACCACAGCTTTCTGGCACGACGTTTTACATCTCTAGATATAAGATGTTTTGAGTGAGAGATGAGAGATGTTTTCCAGCTGTGGTTTAACCGGAGCCCAGAGACATTCAGCTGTTCTATAAAGGTAGTTCCTAAGAGCACTTTTTGACAACAAAGGGAAAGGAAACTCCAGTCATCTGAGAGTGCTTTTATCAGCCAGTCTGAGCACTGACTGAGGCAGGATGAGACGGGTCACACATCAGGGGAAAAGATTTCTTTCCTTAGGTGCCTGGTTTGGGAAGAGCTCACAGCAGGCAGGATTGGGAGAGCAGGGACTTGGCTCCTGGCTCCTCAACCCCTCACAGCAGCAGTGCCAAGGGAAGGGCAGTCCTGCCCTGCAGCAAGGCACACAATTAGGCAAAGCAAACGAGTTGTCAATAAACCCTTGAGCGTTCAATGAGATGTTGCTAATGGGGAGGCAAATGTACACGGTCAGAATCCCTGCCACGAGAGCAACAATCCTCAAGTTATGCTTGATGTTTCTGTGATGAAGCTATTTTCAGTTGCTTTGAATCTTCTTCAGGAAAGGCAATCTTGGAATAAAAAAAAAAAAATAGAAGTCACGACTGTTCTGAGCTGAGATGCACACATTTAATCAGTCCAGGTGTTTAAATTATTTATCCACGGGGAGGAAAACTGCACTAATCTTAGGCACAAAGCACATGAAGGGGAAGAGCAGACACAAAGACATGCCAAACGCTGTGACAGGGCAGAGAATCTCTCATCCACAAGGTAACTGTGGCCAGGGGTGTCCCAAGTGTTTGTTACTGCAGCCTGGGCTGCAAAACGCAAAACACAGAGATTTGCTGCTACCAGAAGAAAGGTTTCCCGACTGTGAGGTGAAATTATTGTTTTCAGCAAGCACAAAGCCCTAGTCCAAAGCCGGTACTTTCCCTAGCTGGAAAGGGCAGAACTTTAAAACTGGTTTGTTGTTTTTTTTCCCCAAACCAGTGTCTGGGGGAAAACACTGCATTTCAGGAACTGTTCTGCCCCAAGTGAGTGCCACATCCAGCGCTCTGGACCAGCCCACCCCTCCTCATCACTGACACACAGAAAACAACCTCTCCTTTCCTCTCTGATCTGCTCCTGCTCCTCCTCTCTCTCACCTGCCAAAGCCAAGGGTCTGCCCAAGCTGCAAGAGACCTCCCAGTTGGAAGATACACGGTGTATCCCACTCCAGCCCACTGCAGCCTTGCTCTCATGGGAACAAGCCCCAAACTAAGATCCCTTCCAGCTCTGTGCTGTATCACAGAGAAATAAAAATCTCCGCCTTTCCTTAAAGCGACTCAGGGAGAAGTTCAAGGTATTTCAACTCACTTCAAGCCACTGCCAGCTGCTGTTTCAATCATTTTGTTTCTCTAATCTGGGCAGCACACCAAAGATCACAAGGTTTGGGTTTAAATTTCATTTCAAAAACATCTCGTAGGAGAAGAATCGTTCCTCCATTTTATTAAGCAAAGCCCATAGGCTGCTGACAGGGCTGTTGTAGGCGGCAGCATCAATGGGACATTATATAGACGGTAAATATGTGAAGAGGAAAACATTGAGCTAGAAGGCTACCAATAAAAACAGGCAGGAAGACCCCGAGACACTCTCTTCGTAATTCGTTTTTACACAAGCCAACACTTAAAGCCTCGTGGCCGAGTTTCCCCAAGTAACTTACAAAGCACTTAACAGCATCATTGCTCAAACCAATACAGGCACTCAGCAGGTCCATTTCTAAGGCAATGCTACCTTCGTTACTGACAAAACACTTCACTGAACAAGGAGAAACCAACAAGGAAGTGACACCCACTCCTTTGAAAGCAACATGGGCTCTAATTGAGTTACTACGGGAAAGTGACTTGTTTTGATGCCCAAGGTCCTTGAAATTAGCGCTCAGAGAAGTGTCTGTGAGGCACTGCAAGAGCCACACGGCTCCACAAGGAGCAGCAGCCAAAGGTGAGGGGGAAGGAAAGCAAAAAATAATAATAACAGACCAGCCTTTGGCAACTATGGCCAGCCCCACTGCCCCCCGGTACAGGGGATCCTGAGCCCCCCTCCATCTTATTTCCAGCCTTGGGAAGCCTTCATCAGCTTTCAGCTGACACCAGCCTTTTTACACTGTTTTGCCAGATTGTACTTTAGTCATTAGTTCTGGTTAGAGATGGGATCACAGAGCCACAGAATCTCCTGAGCTGGAAGGGTCCCACAAGGATCATCCAGTCCAGTTCCCGGCCCTGGGAACAGACCCCCCCCAACAATCCCACCCTGTGCATCCCTGGCAGCGCTGTCCAAACGCTCCTGGAGCTCTGGCAGCCTCGGGGCCGTGCCCATTCCCTGGGGAGCCTGGGCAGTGCCCAGCAGCCTCTGGGGGAAGAACCTTTCCCTGATCTCCAGCCTGAGCCTGCCCTGGCACAGCTCCAGCTGTTCCCTGGCTCCTGGCCCTGTCCCAAAGAGCAGAGACCAGAGCTGCCCCTCAGGAGGAGCTGCAGACCCCAGTGAGACACCCACCCCTCAGTCTCCTCCAGCTGAACATTCCAAGTGCCCTCAGCCACTCCTTGGATGGCCCCTCCAGACCCTTCACCATCCCCGTGTCCATTCTTTGGACATTCTCCAACAGCTTTAGCTCTTTCTTTTATCATGGTGTCCAAAACTGCCCCCACTCAACAGGGCACATGTCATTCTTTTTTGTCTTTTTTGCTTGGGTTTTTTTTTTTTTTTTGGGTTTTTTGTGGGTTGTTTGGGGTTTTGTAATTAAAGTGCCCTTTGCTATAACTCTAAGCATAATTACTTTGGGGGCTGACATTTTCCATTCGTGTTCTCCTGGCAGAGGTACATATCTGAAGAAGATCTGCTTGGTCATTCAAGGCTTTTAAATGTGTTGCCAGATAAGCACAGCTGCATTTTTAACAGTAGCTGAAATTACAGAATTTAAGGAAGGAAAAATTGATACAGCGTTTCATGCTTTAGTTAACAGTCTTCCAAGACACAAAGCTGCTCCAGTTGCTCTGGAAACTGTAACTTGGACACAACCATGCAGATACATCAGCCCCCTGGCTATCAACGAAACCACTTTAGCAACACTGCACATTTGTATGACAAACATTTATTAAAGCAAGCATTGCATCCTGATCTTCCTATAGGAAGGGCATATCCCGTGGTTCTCCACAAAAGCGCACAGCTCTGGTTTCCTTTGAGCTGTAAGGAAGACGAGTGGATCTGCCACTGCAATGCCAACCCCCCAGGTAAGGGAGAGAGGGGAACACGGGTGGGTGTTGGAGCGAGATGCCATGGACTCAAAGCAGGGCCGTGCCGATCACACCCCAGGCACAGCTGGAAGCAAACACCGCTACCAAAAGCAGGCCTTGGAAGACAAAGGGACACGGCAGCCGGGCCAGGATCTGGTACGCACACTCCTGGCCCAGGAGCAGGCAGTGGGAAGCTGGGAACAGAGCAAGAACAGCCATTGGGAGAAGGAAAGCAGGAGGGGGATGCTCGAACACCGAGTAGGAGGAATGAGTGAGGGGTGCTCACGGAGGAGGACTGGACGCAGCACCACACCAGATGCCAGACACATGGGCTTTTTAAAAACACGGGGAAATATTCCATACACAAACGACGGCCTGAGTGCTGGTTGCTGTGGAAACCATAACTTTGAATTCAGTGGCTAAAACCCAGCACTGCTATTTATACCCTGCTCCTCACTACAGCACGAGAACTTCGCCTCGAAAGCAGAGCTCTGGTACTCACAAACGTGGTTTTCCCCGTTACACACACTGATGCCCTCAAACCAGGCAGCACAAGGTTTTTCCAATGCTCCTAGCCACTGAAGGACTACACAGCACGATCACCTCTGATGGGCAAAAAAATCCCCGCTACTGCCCTTCCTCTTCCAAGCAAGACCAGGTGAATCCCTGGACAGACACTGGGCACAAGTCACCGGATTCTGCTTCGATCAGGAGCAACCAGAGACACCAAGAAGGCCATTTCAAACAGCAGTTTATCTTGTTTGCCTCAAGGCAAATTCCAGTCAGCATCACCTGAGATTACGCAGGGGCAGATCCCAAAGTCAGTTATCATTAAAGATGATGAACATTTGTTTAAGGACTCCGGAATATTGCCTTTAATATCCCGGAAAGCATAACTGGGTCATTAACGCAAGCATAACAACAACAACAGAAAGGCTGCAGAATAAACCATTTCGGAGAGAATCCCTGTAACAACATGCATTTTCAAGTTGCTCTGCTTTTGGAGAAGGAAATGGCTTTTTCCTCCATGGGAATCATGATTCTGGGGCAGCAAGTGCTCCTGCAGCCGAAGCGGGAGTGATCTGCCTGCAACCAAAGCTGAGGTGAGCCAAGTATGTCACATTCCTTTTCCATCTCCACCATTCCAGGGCCTGGAAGGGAAGAAACAGCCCCATTCATCCCCCACCCACTCCTCAATCCTGTTTTGCCCCAAGCAGGATGAAGGTGCAACTGTAGCACAGCCAATAAATACCACAGCGTGATGATCCCGTTCCAAGACACTTCCCAGGACCTGGGCACATATTGGTCCCCAAATCAGTGTAGAAGGGGCAAAGAAGGCAAGAGCTGAGAGAGAACCACGCTTGCCAAGGTCACTCACACCTTCAGAATCCCACAGGACTGTCCCATCCATGGGGCTCCCCGGGAAGCAGCAAGGACAGCGGTTCCATGCGATCCAACAGCAACGCTCTGCCTGCCCAAGGCAGGGTCTGCCAGGGGAAGGGCAGCCAGGGATTGAGCAGACACAGGAACGGGGATGCAGCAGACAAGCTCCCGGAGCTGCCGAGCCAGGAAGGGTGGCAGGAAGTTGCTCTCTTGTGGGATTGGGCCCTTACAGCAGAGGTGAAGGAGGTCTCGTCTGCCCTTGCTCAATAATTTACGTTACAGCACTGAAGTGTCATTGAAAACGACAAGAGCATTTTAATAATACAGGAAGGGGGAAAGATGCTCTAATCACAGCCACCCAACTAATCACTCCATAGATCTCAGCCTCTCCTAATTTATTCCAATACATTTTTAAAATCAGAATTTCAAAATGATTAACAAGTGCCGAGTACTACCTACTCGCTAACCCTGGTCAGTTTCCGCTAGCCTGGTCCTCTGGATGCCCCACAGAAAGTGGGAATGAAGGACCATTGATGAGAGACAACATCTCCCAGCGCTTCCCAATCCCTCGTGGAAGCACTGGAAATACACACACTCGTTCCGGCAATTCCATTAGAACCGCGTTTGTGCCAGTGCTTCCCGTGGATCCCGGCGCTGCGAGCATCCTTCGGGAGCCCGCAACTCCTGCCAGGGCAGCGCTTCCCATGCATCCCCGGGCTGCGAGCATCCCTCGGGAGCCGTAACTCCGGGCTGTGCCTGCCTCCAGTGACCCTGCGGCCAGGGCGGGCACCTCACCTGCCTCACACCGCTCACCGGCCCGTGCCCCCAGTGCCCCGGGCCGCTCAGCCCGCGGCATCCCCCGGCAGGGCATGGACCGGCCACCGAGCAGCCGCGGCCACGCGGGTCTCGGGGGGTCCCGCAGCCCCCGCACAGCCGCCGTGCGGGCCGGGGGTGACATTTCCAGCGCAACTCCGGCGCTCCCGGAGGCTGCGGCAGGGCCGGTTCGGGACCCGCCGCACGCCCCCC